>CAUYUJ010003949.1:0-43705 GCA_963575745.1 Prorocentrum cordatum
CGCTCGCCCGCGCCCGCCCCCGCTCGCCCGCGCTCGACCGCGCAACCATCAACGCTGCAGGGTGCAGCGATAGGCGAAAGGGCGTCGCCTCCCGCCTCCCTCCTCCCCCGAGGAGCGAGGAGCGAGGAGGGAGGGGGGAGGATGAGGAGAGGAGGAGGAGGGAGGAGGAGGAGGATGGAGGATGAGGAGGGAGGAGGAGGATGGAGGAGGAGGAGCAAGGAGGAGAAGGAGAGCCGAGAGCCCCCGAGCCCCCGAGAGGTCGCCGTGATCGTGATGTCACCTCCTCCTCCTCCTCCCCCCTCCTCCCTCCTCCTTCTCCTCCTCCTCTCCTCCTCCCTCCTCCCTCCTCCCTCCTCCCCCTCCCCCTCCCTCCTCCTCCCTCCTCCTCCCTCCTCCCTCCTCCCTCCTCCCTCCTCCCTCCTCATCCCTCATCCTCCTCCCTCCGCCCCTCGCCTCCCGCTCCTCCTCCTCCCCCCTCCTCCTGCTGCCGCTTTCTCCTCCTTTTCTCCCCCCCTCCCCCCTCCCCCCCCTCACCCTCCCCCCCCCTCCCCCCCCCCCCTTCCCTTCCCCATCACCCCTCCCCTCCCTCCTCCCTCCCCCTCACCCTTCCCCACCCCCCTCCACCCCTCCCCCCCCCCTCCCCCTCCTCCTCCTCCCTCCCCTCCCCCATCCCCCCTCTCCTCGCCCTCTTCCTCATTCATCCTCCCTTTCCCTCCTTCCTCCCTCCCCTCCTCCCCCCTCCTCGCTCCTCGCTCCTCGCTCCTCTCCTCATCCTCCTCTCCTCCTCCCCTCCTCCCTCCTCCTTTTTTTCGCTTCGCACCCTCGGCTCGGCTCCGATTCGATTCCGATCGGACTCCGAGTCGACTTCGATCCGATTCGGCTCCGATCGGACTCCGATTCCGTGGTTAAGCTGACTGCGAAAGCCTCGTGGGCCACGAGGCTGCAGAAAGCAGCTTAGGAGAGGAATTAGTGAAGACCGCGGGTTTTAACATGCCCAGCGGAGTGGGGGTGCACGCGGGTCGCGTCGGGACCTCGCGGCCCCCTGCGGGGGGAGCTGCCCACTTGCGCAATTGTCGGCACTTTCGTGGGCTCCTGAGAGGCCCAGCGGAGCGGGGGTGACACGCAGATCGCGTCGGGACCTCGCAGCTCCCTGCGGGGGGAGCTGCCAACTGCGCTATTGTCGGCACTTTCGTGGGCTCCTGGGAGGCCCAGCGGAGTGGGGGGACACGCAGATCGCGTCGAGACCTCGCGCCCCCCTGCAGGGGGGAGCTGCCAACTGCGCAACTGTCGGCACTTTCGTGGGTTCCTGGGAGGCCCAGCGGAGTGGGGGGACACGCAGATCGCGTCGAGACCTCGCGGCCCCCTGCGGGGGGAGCTGCCAACTGCGCAACTGTCGGCATTTTCTTGGGCTCTTGAGAGGCCCAGCGGAGTGGGGGTGACACGCGGATCGCGCCGAGACCTCGCGGCACCCTGCGGGTGGAGCTACGATCTTGCGCAACTGTCGGCATTTTCGTGGGCTCCTGGGAGACCCAACGGAGTGGGGGAACACGCGGATCGCGCCGAGACCTCGCGGCTCCCTGAGGGGGGAGCTGCCAACTGCGCAATTGTCGGCATTTTCGTTGGCTCCTGGGAGGCTCAGCGGAGTGGGGGTGGCACGCAGATCGCGTCGGGACCTCGCGGCTCCCTTGCGGGGGAGCTGCCAACTGCGTAACTGTCGGCATTTTCGTGGGCTCCTGGGAGGCCCAGCGGAGTGGAGGTGACTTGCAGATCGCGTCGGGACCTCGCAGCTCCCTGCGGGGGAGCTGCCAACTTGCGCAACTGTCGGCACTTTCGTGGGCTCCTGGGAGGCCCAGCGGAGTGGAGGTGACACGCAGATCGCGTCGGGACCTCGCGGCTCCCTGCGGGGGGAGCTGCCAATTTGCGCAACTGTCGGCACTTTCGTGGGCTCCTGAGAGGCCCAGCGGAGCGGGGGTGACACGCGGATCGCGCCGAGACCTCGCGGTTCCCTGCGGGGGGAGCTGCGATCTTGCGCAACTGTCTGCACTTTCGTAGGCTCCTGGGAGGCCCAGCGGGGTGGGGGGACACGCAGATCGCGCCGAGACCTCGCGGCTCCCTGCGGGGGGGGAGCTGCCAACTGCGCAACCGTCGGCACTTTCGTGGGCTCCTGGGAGGCCCAGCGGAGTGGGGGTGACACGCGGATCGCGTGGAGACCTCGCGGCTCCTTGCGGGGGGAGCTGCCCACTTGCGCAATTGTCGGCACTTTCGTAGGCTCCTGGGAGGCCCAGCGGAGTGGGGGTGACACGCAAATCGCGTCGGGACCTCGTGGCTCCCTGCGGGGGGAGCTGCCAACTGCGCAACTGTCGGCACTTTCGTGGGCTCCTGGGAGGCCCAGCGGAGGGGCCACGCTTTCGGTCCTCGCAATGGTCGTCGCTTTCGTGGGCTTCTTGGACGTCCATTGGATGTTCAGCTTTTTTGAAAACGCCAGTTGATAACGCCACCTGTTGCCAAAGGGTTGGGTACGTCCCTGGGTTATTTTTTGGGGGGCGGGGGCGGGGGCGGGGTGAGACGAAGGCATTGGGGTGGGGCGAAGGCACGGGGAGGGAGTCAAACGTTCCTGCGTCGGCCATTCGCCCTCTGGCCACTCATCGAGGTCATCTTCGCCCTCGCCGTCAGGGGCACCTAAGAAAAACCAGCAACCAACGGGGGAGATTTCTGGAGGCTCGTCCGATGGAACAGGTTCTGGGGGGTCCCCGAACATATCATTATTTACAGTACTCCTACTCTGACGCGACAGAGCCTGCTTGACCTTGCAGACCTCCTTGGCCTGAGATGCTTTGTATCCAGGCGTTGCTTGCGGAAGCTTACCTGGCAGTGACAACATTCTAGTGACCAGTTGGGGCCCCGACGAATGAAATCTCACCGCGCTTCCAAGGCGCATCAAAAACTGGTAAAACCTGCTGTGTATACGCCCTGGCCGAACGAATGCAAATGAGGTAGTCAATGCGAGGCCCCTGCTGGCCAGAAGCGCGCGCTGTTTCGATCGGGGCATGGGCGACTTGGCCCCCGACGTTTGTTCGTTTGTTTTTCTCATCTATATATATATATATATACACATACATGTTACCCAGGGCTTGAGGGGTCATATTGAAATTTCCCGCAACTGCCCATCGCACATGCAGAGATGTTAGCAGTGATCCGGGGTGGTGGAGGCGGGCTATGTTTGCTCCAGACATGCCAACCGAGGGATGCGCATACATAAAACCACACACGCAAGGGAAGAGCCTCGAACGTGGATGAGACTGGGGACGAGACCGCCCCAACACGCGCGCCCCTGCGCACGCGCAGCTCGTCCACTCTCGCTGGCCAGAAGCTGGTGGACCTGAAAATGGCCTCGTGTCAGCAGCCATTCACCGCCCTCGTTTGCAGCGTGCTGACGGGGCTGGGAAACAACCTTAGCTGATGGACGGGCTCTGTTCGCTAGACGTCTAAAATGGAGCTGGCTCGATTTTTCACCCCACTTCTTTAGGTTGGCAGCTGGGGCGCGTGTCTCCACGAGTCCGAAGAAATCAAACTTGGGTATGTTATTCTCGATGCATCGCCAGCACTTGTCTCCCGCTGCAGAGACGCCGGCGAAGAACAACGTATTATAACTAGTGTCTGTGGCGGCACTGCCCCCTTGAGCTTGAACTCGTGGTCGAGCTGCTGCCGCCTCGAGCGCGCCTGCCTGGCGCGCGCGGGCGCGGCTTCGGCGGCCGATGACGCAAATATTCAACCCGCGGCGTGGCCGGGCGCTGTCGTGGGCCCCATTGCCTTTCGGTGAGGCCGCGGCGGTGCCCTTGCCCTTGCCGAGCGCCATCTGCTGGGCTTCGAACTTGACCTGCGACAGCCTGGCGGCGGTCTCCTCGATCTGCTTCTTCTCGGCGTCGTCGTGCTCCGAAGCCGACGCCGCTACCTCGGCGGCGGCTGGCGCAGCGGGGGCGGCTGCGGAGGCCCCGTCCGCGGGCGCCGCAGCTGCGGCCGCCGCGGGGGCCCCGCCGCCCCCCTTGCGTTTTTTCGCCGCGCGCTCCTCGCTTGGCGGCCTCGGACAGCTTAGCCTTGACCTCCTCGCCCTTGGCCTGCAACAACTGGCGGAAGGCGACGAGCTCCTCGCGAATATTTTGCATATTGTCCTTTTCGTTCTGCTCCAGATCTAACTCCTCAGCGTGGTCGAAAACGCCGTGGTCCCAAGAGATCTGGAAGTTCGGAGCGAGTGGGTCGGACTTCTGCTCTGGCTCGGAGGCGGCGGCGGCGACTCCCTCGGTCTTGGCGAGCAGGGCCGATGCAACCTTATTCACCTCCTCCGCCTGGGCCAGGTTCGCAGCAGCAACCTTCTCCTTCTCTTCCGCGTGCTCCAACGCGGTCCGTAGCTTCAGGATATTGTTGACGCACCGGGTTTGCTTGTGGTCAGCGTCCTTCCACGCTCCCGCTGCCCTGCGCACCGACGCCGCCGCAGCACTCGAGTTGCCATCCGCAGGGGGGTGGTCTTCACGTGCTGGATGCGTCTCCGCAGCATCTCCTGGGGCGGCTCGTCGACCGTGGTGACCAGTAGCTGCTGGAGCGACTTGGCCTCGTCCACTGCGCCTGATTGGGGGGGGTGGGCGCTGTCCTCGGTCTCTGCGTCCTTGGGACCAGCACGTGGCTTGTAAAGACGAACTTGGCGGCCGCATTTGGAACATTTGCACCCATTCTGCTGGAGGACGGTGTTCCACTCGAAGCGGCTGCGCGCCTTGCACTGGCTCCAACTGCCCTGGCAATTCTGAGGATTCTGCGCCTTCGAAGAACTGCCCATTGCTTCGACTCTCTCTTTCGTCGCCACACGTAGCGATCCAGACTGGGGCGGACCTCAAGCGCCTCGGGAAGGCAAATGAGGGGCACGAACAACATGCTTGGGCCGAGGTGGCTTGAGAGAGGGGGGTTAGGGATCAGGAGAGGGAGGAAGAGGAGCAGGCGGAAAAGGACGATGAGGACGAGACAGAGGAGCATCATGGCCAGAGGCCTCCTGGCTGCTTCTCGGGGTCTCTTCTGCTGTCTCTCGAGTTTTTTACCTAACAGCGAAGACTGATAGGTTTCTAGTGGTGTCAAAAGAGAGCATCATGACTCCTCAGGGGGGTCGGGGCGGGACCCGGGGCGGCTACCGCCGAAGCCGAAATCGCTTGGGACATCCTCGCAAAATCGCTCTTGGCGCTCCCAGAACTCCATTCCCGGGCCACATTTTAAATGCCCGGAGCCAACTGTAGGCCACTTCGTGCTCTTCGACTTTCCAGAACTCCATTCCCGGGCCACATTTTGGATGCCCGGAGCCAACTGTAGACCACTTCGTGGTCTTCGAGTTCCCAGAACTCCATTCCCGGGCCACATTTTAAATGCCCGGAGCCAACTGTAGGCCACTTCGTGCTCTTCGACTTCCCAGAACTCCATTCCCGGGCCACATTTTGGATGCCCGGAGCCAACTGTAGGCCACTTCGTGGTCTTCGAGTTCCCAGAACTCCATTCCCGGGCCACATTTTAAATGCCCGGAGCCAACTGTAGGCCACTTCGTGGTCTTCGAGTTCCCAGAACTCCATTCCTGGGCATAATTTTGAATGCCCTGAGCCAACTGTAGGCCACTTCGTGTTCTTCGAGTTCCCAGAACTCTATTCCCGGGCCACATTTTGAATGCTGAGGCAGGCTGATGCTGCAGGCTGAGGCTGAGGCAGGCTGAGGCTGAGGCCGAGGCTGAAGGCAGACTGAGGCTGAGGCTGAAGCAGGCTGAGGCTGAGGCTGAGGCAGGCTGAGGCTGAGGCTGAGGCAGGCTGATGCTGAGGCAGGCTGAGGCTGAGGCTGAGGCTGATGCAGGCTAAGGCTGAGGCAGCCTGAGGCTGACGCCGAGGGTGAAGGCAGACTGAGGCTGAGGCTGAAGCAGGCTGAGGCTGAGGCTGAGGCAGGCTGAGGCTGAGGCAGGCTGAGGCTGAGGCTGAGGCAGGCTGAGGCTGAGGCTGTGACTGTGACTGCCGTTGCCACTGCGACTGGCATCGCGAATGCGACTACGACTGCGAGAACAGCAGAATTTTACAACTGGATTATCATCTGAATATTAAGGGGAATGCTTCCAGATATGCTCCTACACATCGCTGTTAGGTTGCTTTGCCGGGATAATTTGGTTTGTTTGAATTTTCTTTGGGCGTCTCGGGAGCCTCCAGGGGCCTCTTGGAGCGTCTTGGGTGCCTCGGGGGAGCCTCGTGGGGCCTCTTGGGGCCTCGTGGGGGTTTCTTGGGAGCGTCTTATCTTGGGGACTTGTTGGGCCACCTTGGAGCCATCATTGAGGCGCTCGATCATTGAAGGGAACGTAAAACCATTCCCCTTTTCGTGAGGCCGAAATGCACCCAACGCCCCAATGAATCAAACAAGTGTGCCATTTCGCCGAAGTCATCTTGGACGCGACAATCGGTCGTGGTGCGCCCCGTTCAGACCCAGGGGGAGGTGGTAGGGGGAGGGGTCAAGACGCTCACGTCTCGCTCACTCCCACCCGCCCTCCCGACACATACGTAGCACCCGAGCCGCAGCATATGCAGCATTGGTCTTTGGATGGCCAGCTACTGCATGGCCGCCGCCGCCGCCGCCTCCGCCGCCGCCGCCGCCGCCCGCCGCCGCCGCTGTCCGCCGTTGCCGCCGCCGCCGCGCTGCCCGCCGCCGCCGCCGCCGCCGCCCCGCTGCCCAATGCCCGCAGCCGCAGCCGCTGCCGCCGCAGTCGCTGCCCCGACGCTGCCGCCGCCGCCGCCGCCGCCGCCGCCGACGCCGACGCCGCCGCCGCCGCCGCCGCTCCCGCCGCCGCCCCCGCCGCCGCCACCGCCGCAGCCGCCGCAGCCGCTGCCCCCGCCGCAGCCGCCGCAGCCGCCGTACTCTGTTTTTAGACAGGGATGGTGGGGGGAGGCCCCATCGGGTTCGCTGCATGCTCCGAATTTAGAGGCAGTGTGTGTTTGTATTGTTTGTTACAAAGGATGGTGGGGGCAGATTGTGTTTTGCATTGTTTTTTCAAAGGGATGATGGGGGGCCCTCGTGGACCTGGGTTGGCTCCCGGTCGCCTGGGGGAGGGGGTGCATATTAATAGGGAACAGTGATCCAGCTACCTGCCCGCCCGCAATCCGTCTAGCTCGCTCCCACCCGCCCTCCCAACGCATAAGTGACACACGAGCTTGAGCATGCTCAGCGGTCGTCTTTGGATGGGCAACTTTTGGGAACCAAAGCCGACCCCAGGTGCGCGACGCTTGGGCGAGGTGCGCCACGCGTGCCAGGGGCGCCACGCGCGCCAGGCACCCCTTGGGGCCCGAGCGTGCCAGGCGCGCCGGGTGCGCCAAATGCTCCGCGGGCTCCGGGTGCGCCAGGTGCGCCGCGCACTCCAGCCGCGCCAGGTGCGCCATGTTCGGGGCACGTTCAGAGTGCGTCAGGTGCGCCTGCGCACGTGACGGCACGCATCGGGAAACATGCCGGCCCCCGCCATCCTTGCCGAAAACCAGTGGCCATCATTGTGTCTGGGTGGCCTGCGCGCAGCAGGCCACGCGCCACCACCCCCGCCGTCCCTGTCAAATCCATTTGACAGTGATCGCGGGATGGCCGCGCATGATCCAGATTTTTTGGCTTACGCCGCACTTCCGACCCCTTGGGAGAGGGTCGTTGTTGCTGCTTCTAGGTGCTGCGTGACTAACGCTTGTATTTATGTATAGTGGCCTTCGGCCCATCCCACCAGTGTTCGTGGGTTGTGGTTCGGGGGCCTCTTGGATGTGCGTTGGGATCTCGTGAGAAATATCTCGGAGGCCTGCCCGAGGCAGTTTGGAGGCCTCTGGGGGGCTGTTTTGAGGGCCTCTTGGGGGCTGTGTTGGGGCCTTTTGGGGGTCTCTTGGTGGCCCCTTGGGGGCCTCTCGGGGCCTCCCGGGACCTCTTGGGGCGGAAGGCTGGAATTTTCGGTTCGTGGTTATTTTCTTGGGCCCCTCTTGGGGCCCTCTTGGGCTGTCTTGAGGTCCTCCTGGGCGGTCTTGGGGCCCTCTTTGGGCCTTTTTGGGGGCCTCTTAGGCCATCTTGGGGCGGTTTGGGGGACCTCGTGGGCTGTTTTCGAGTGTCAGAAGCTCGAAAAGGCGAAAAAACCAAACATGTTCAAAACGAATATATGAAAATCAACGATGTTGGCCTACTTTAAACGGAGAAGGTTAAAGGCGAGATGTATATCGAGCATGCACCGCTGCCGTGCCTGGCTCAAGCCGGGCCCGGCGAAAATATATGATTGTGCCTCACCGAGGCGCACTATCTGTATCTGAGATCGGAAAATACCTTTTCCATTGACGATGCCCATCCTATCCTTTACTCCAGATCCCATGCTTCGTCTCGCTCTCTTGCTCATGCGATATGAGCCAAAGCCTGGGATATGGGAGCGCCTAAGGCGGACCACATACCTAAGCTTACCAGTACGATTTCGACTTGGTAGCGGAGCTGGCTACACTCTCGTGTGGCTGGCTCTCGCTCTAATACCAGTTATCCACGGCACAACTTGGTGGACTACTACTACGGTGGAATACCATGTTGCGCCGGCTCTGCGAGGAGCGGAGTCAGTCCGCGATCGAGCTAGCGGGGTAACCCGCGAGCTCGAGACGCTTTCCCTTACTTCACTGCGCTACTTCACTCCAGACTTCCACCAGACGCCAATTGGCGACTCGATCGAGAACGTGGGCACCCTGCGGGGCTACCCGCAGCGGGGCCACCTGCATCCCATGCCGGTCAGGCGCCTCACGGCTACTACGCCTGAGCCTGAGAAACCACAGCCTAAACCAATCACCGAAGCCGAGATGCACATGCACTGGATTAAGATAACTATCTTCGGCATTTTATGGGTAATATTGGGATGTGCTGTGGGCTACATGCGGCAAGGGATGGACGACACGCGTACTACCGGCCCTTCATGGGACCCAGCCGGTACTACGCCCTTTCGCGAGTATGTTCGCGAAGTACATGCATGGATAAACGTAACGAGCGGCAATATGACGCCACCTCAGCAAGCTGCAGCACTACAACGTGGCCTTCAAGGCCTTGCTCGTCGTATCGCCATGCAGGTCCCCTCCCAGATCATCAACTATGGTGTAACCGTCAACGGACAACCAACGGACGCAGTTACTTACATACTGTACCTATTGAGCACCAAATTTGAGAATCTGGAAGATGAGCGCCAGCTCAACTCTGGCACTGCCCTTATCGACTTTCGCGTCGAAAGGGGCGAGCGAATCGACTCAGTGTTAGCTCGATTCGAGATGGCCCGTGACGAGGCTAACTCTGTTGGCTTTGTCATCCCCAACTTTCAGATCCTAACGCTGATCCTTTTCAGAGCGTTAGGCGTTGGCGCGTCACGAGCCCAACACCTGCTGGGGCCCTTTAATCATCAGATGCCCAGAACACAAGCAGACTATGATAGGCTGCTGACCAGGATGAGGAATTACGGGCATGTTGCCGAACGCTCTCCTGGCAACATTGCGGGCATCTTCACAGGGCACCACTCGCATGCAGGTGTCTACGCCACGACTGCGGGGTCACCCGCTGGTCCTGGCGAGCCAAGTCCCTGGGCTGACTCAGCCGATATGCCCAACGAGGCCACTGCCTTTTTAGGGCAGACCGGCCAGGCATCGGCAGAGGCAGCTGAGGCGAACGCCTGGTCGAACTACTCGCCAGGCGCCGCCTACGCTGCAAGCCCGCCCTCGGGCACAACCCTCTGGGGCCAAGCGGAGTCATCCGCTCAAGGGTCTCAGCCACCCTCCCCGTTTGAATCTGGCACTGACACCGATACCTCATCTGACGGTGATCACAATGGCATAGTCTCTGCTGGTAATGATTACCCAGCCGATGACACTCACCTTTCTGAACAACAAAGAGCGGAAGCCGCTTTTATGGCTTATCGCAAATCAAAACGCCGTTGGAGGCGCTTCACGAAGAAACCGGTCAGAAAAGTGAGACGTGCAGTACGCCGACATTTCAAACGATATGGAAAGGGTCGTGGCAAAGGGGGTCGCAGACGCCGTATGCATGGTAGGGGTATTACTGCTTTCCTCACGTCCTTAACTGATATAGTTTTTGAAGAAGTACTTATCGGAGGCAAAGGTCGGGGTCACAGGCGGACCTCTGGTAAGGGAAAAGGGCGGAGGGGCAACCCTAGGGACGCTTCTGGCAATACTATGAAGTGTCATACATGCGGTAGTACAGAGCATTTGCGCGATCAATGCCCGAAAGGGAAAGGAAAGGGATCCGTACATTTGGCTCAAAACTCTTTTATGGATGACATAGACTACATTGACTACGAGTTTTACGTCAATCCAGAAGCGGCTCCCGCCGCGGGTTCCTCCACGTACTACGTGATGGCCCGCTACGCTGAAGTGACCGTAGCCCTGGAAGAGTACGCGGTGACCCTCTTCGACGAGTTCCACGGCTGGGACGAAGTCGACGAGGTCGCGTTCAATGCCTGGTTCGGTCTTCCAGCGGGGCCACCCGCCGACGACGAGATCTCCGATGCTGAGACCGCCCCGGCGACCGAGGAGGAGCTCGCCGCCGCGCTGGCACCGCAGGTGATTGGCATGCCGTTGCTGCCAGATCTTCCGCGAGCTGGCTCGGAAGCGGGAGACGCTGATGACGAAATGCGGGGCCATCCCGCTTATTCTGACTCTGAAGAGGCCGAAGAGGACCATAAGGACATGCTCCAAGAGCAGGTCGCAGAAGCAATCCAGCTCCTGAGTGCGCCAGCACATCAGCAGATAACCATGAATGACCTGCTGTCGCGCCCAGGGGCCGCAAGGCTGCGTCCATACCTGGATTCGGACATGTCGGCACCTCAGATGCTGACAGCACTCCAGGCTCTAGCGGGGTCACCCGCCGAAGTGACGCCAGCCGCAGCAGCGGGGCCACCCGCTTGGTCTATGGATGTATTCATGCAGGGCTGCGACCAGATGGACCTCAACGACCTCACGATGGAGCAGCTAAACGACATCGGGTACTTCCGAAGCCCGTATCAGCACGTATTCATGGTCCAGGACAGCTCAGAGGACTCGGAGGACATGCGCCATGCCAAGAAGGACAGACGACCATCGCCTCCCCGAGACTCAGAGCACGAAGATGAAAGGCCCATGGAACGTGGCAGTGCGTCAGCGGGGCCAGCCCGCAGGAGGAGCCGTTCAGCTCCACGACGCCCTACACATGATGCATCGGGCTATCCGTACAGTACGGAGCACTCCGTAGGTGTATCCGCTCAGTACGTGCCGGAGTGGTACATCAATTGGTACCCCGGCTACTCGATGGACGTGATCCGCCACTGGTATTCTAAGGAATACTGCACCAAAAGGGACGAATCTGGCATGATAATACGTACCAAGGGTGGCAAGACTAAAACGCCAGAGGCTTGGGACAAAAGGGCTAAGAAACAGGAGATTATCAACGATCGCAAGACATACAGGAAACAAGTATGTCAATGCGAGCCCTTCAAAGGTCACATGCGCAGCTGTCCAATGGACCGCCCCTCCAGGAGCCCTCATCACGGTGAGACCCCGTGGAATTGGTCTCATGGAGATGACGCTGGCAACGTCCATGATCCTAACAAGGAGGTCCCTGGAGGAGGAAAGCGCATCGCTGAAGCCGATCGCGCCCCTATGACCGAGGAGGTTGCCAACGCTGTCAGGGAAAATTGGGAACAGCTTCCCAATGACCATCGCCTCAAGGAATGGAACCGCCGATTCCATAAAGAGGCGGGGTCACCCGCAGAATCCAGCGGAGAAGCGGGGTCACCCGCAGACGCGGCGCTAGCCGCTGGGTCCGCGGACGAAGATTGGATAGCTGTTGCATCTGCTGCCGGATCCGCCGCCGGCACTGACCAAACCGAACTGAATGAAGAATGGGCGGCGGAAGACGGCTCAGAGAATCCATTCCCTGATGGATGCGCCTGCTGGTACTACAGCTCCTCGGCACAGAAGTGGTTTTGCACGAGGGTAATTCACCGCCACGAAAATGGCAAGTACAAGCTGGCCATAAAAGGTACTGCCGACATCGACCAGATGAGGCAGATCATCCATGATCATGGCCAGCCAGAAGGCCCTCCTAAAGACCCTCCTGGTCCACAACCAGGCAAGGGCAGCAGACCACCTCCAAGACCTGAAGCCGACTCCTCGTCTTCACCGACTCCTGCGAAGAGGCACCCGTCCAAGAGCCCCGAAGGCACACAGGGGCGGGCGAAGGCCAGAGGGATCGCCAAGACGGACGACCCTGAGCAGGGAGAGCCTACCGGCCCGTCCGTGACGGAGAGGAGGAAGGCTTTTGCTGGACCATCAACCCCGATGCCACCGGCTGCCCAAGGCGATGTCAAGGACGAAGTTCGCGACCAGCCTAAGGCAGCCTTCCGAGGTGACTGGACTCCAACTCTGCATCAGCCGCGCCTTGCACCACGACCAGGTTCGGCACGAATGAAAGCGCAGCCGAAGCCCGAAGCTGGGATGAGGTCGGCGCGGGCAGAAGCAGCCGCCAAAGCTAAGGAGGACAAGGGCTCTGCGGGGCCACCCGCTAAAGCGGCGCCAGCTGCAGCAGCGGGGACACCCGCAGAAGGCACTCTCTCAAGAGAAGAACGCTTCAAAGTCCTCAAAGAATTTGGCGACCGACAGAAACTAGCCGATGATGCAGTGGCTGACCAAGGTCACCCGCACCCTGGCGCGGAGTCATCCGCTGGAGCTGCCTCGTCAGCCGCAGGCTCTGCGGGGCCACCCGTTAAAGCGGCGCCAGCTGCATTAGCGGGGCCACCCGCGCGCTGGCAGCCAGTGATGTCTGTTCTCAGGAACATCCCTCTGGGAGCCATTGAATATTGGCAAGGCATTGAAGGCAAAGGCCCGAAGCGCACCATAAACCCACGAGTCACTCGAGACGATACAGATCGATACGAGGTCATTAATTGCCCTGATCGTCGTAACTTCGAGTGCCGCAACGACTGGGAACGTGAACAACAAGCCGTGGGAAATATGTTGCGAGACAGGCCGCCATTGCGAGTCGCGCAGCACAGGGCAGAGCTCATGAAGGTCATGGAGAGGTTCGGCACGGACCCGACTCTGCCGCGCGATGGGCAAATGACCAAAGTGTCAATATGGTTCTCTACAGCCCTACGCCATAGTCCGTATTGGAAGGATGGATTCAGCCGACACTTCGAAAATATTAGCACTTTCGATCCATACGATGGCTGGGTTGTTGTTGACGATTTGCTGACAAACTGGACTGAAAATGATCAGTGGAAAGGCTATCGTGAAATGCACGAGGTGCTGATCAAGGGCAGGCCCCACACGTCATACGTGTATTGGGTGCTGCTAAACTGCTGTGAGATGATTGACAATCACGGCATGCAGAAGGGCAGGCTCCAGATGAAGTGCGTTGATGACAGCATGCTGCTGCCTCCCAGGTTCCGACCAACGGCACGCAGGCCACAGTACTTCATCAGAGCCACGAACGGCCACAGCAGTCCAGGCATCCACTGTCCCGAGTCGCTTTATAAGCCGATCGCAACATGGATGAAAGAACCAGACGACCCAGTATATTTCATCCACGGGACACAGTGGGAATATGTCAAGGACATCCTTGCTAATGGCCTTTCATGCCTCGCACAGGACAGCCCTAAAAGGAAGGGGGGGCGCCAATTTGTACACGGCTGCCCCTACCTCCCGGGCGACCCGAGGATTCAATCGGGCATCCGTCCTGACTCGGAGGTGCTCATATTCTGCAGCATCAACAAGATGGTGTCCAGTGGCTTTTCCCTATGGAGGTCAGCAAATGACATCGTCATGACACGGGGCCACGACGGCCGTATACCGCCCGATCATATCCTCCAGATTGTGAGCATTGCGAAATATCGGGTCGGTGAAGCCTGGAGCAATCCGCTGGCTTATGACAAGTCGCGGAGGCGGGGCCAACCCGCGGACAGGATTCGCACCGATGACTACCTGCCACTTAAATTATGTGACAGAACTCTGGGTGTAATGGAAGATCACGCCATGTACCTAAAGGGCTGGTCTAAGACGGACGGTCGCCCATTCAACTTGATCATGACCGAGCAAGATGTTGCTCCACGACCGTACGACACACAGACAGTCCTCATGATGAATGCCCAGGAAGACGAGGTCATGCCTGAGGCGGGGCCACCCGCAGGTGCGGGGTCACCCGCGGCAGACACCTCGGATGGTTCATGGCAACAAGTGGTCACACCAGTAGCAACGGTAGCATCTCCTTGGAGGCCGGATCAGCAGGCATGGGTCCAGGCCCTCAACAGCTACCTGACACCAGCAGACGTTTCTGGACTGACCGATCAGCTATATCGTGCTGACCCGTGGGCAGTGCATACGGGTATCCAAGACGCACAGCAGAGGAACCTGCGCACTCCTGCGGGGCCACCAGGCGTCCTAGGACCACAGCCACAACGCCCTCCGCAGCAGGCTGGAGGTGCGAGGTTTGTCCCTATGGGCGGCTCAGATGGTGGCTCGCCGTTCCGGACTCCGCCGTCTGAAACGAGCGAGAACAGCTTGTGGCAAAGACTCCAGGCGATTCGCGAGAATCCGGCACACGCAGCAGCACTCCAAGCAACCACTCCCTTTGGCACTCCGAGGGGTAGTGAAGGAGGAGTGGCTGCGGGGTCACCCGCCGAGCGAACGCCTGCGGAGCCACCCGCACATGCGGGGCCACCCGCTGACGGACAGCAAGGTTCAGACTACGAACGTCGGGCAGCCAACTTAAGAGCACAGGCTACTTTTCTGCAGCAACAAGCTGATAGAGTGCCCAGCCTGTTGCGGAACCGCAACATAGATGTTACGAATCATGGCGACTTTCGGCCTCTCTGGAGCTGGACTTCTGAAGATGCTCCAAATGCTGATCCCACGAATCCATATCGACAGGTGTTTATTCCAGGAATAGCATCACACCCGATATATGGATGGGACAATCACGGTCCAGCAGAGGCGCAGGCCATGGACGCGCCGATGTACCCGGAGTACTACGCGCAGATGAATAACACTCCTATGATTGCGGGGCCACCTGCGAACGAATACACTCGGAATCTAGCCAATGAGATGTTTCGTTTGCAGTTTACACGAGCGGTCGATGCGCAGTCTATGCCGCATTACGCCTACATGCCCACGCCGACGGACCCCGAGACCGTAGTTCAGCCAGCTGGTCTCGCGGTGCCAGCCGCTATGGGCAACGTGCCAGACTACATCCGCGACGTGCACAACACGCAGCAAGCGATACTGGCATCCAGGCAGCAGGCTCGGGACAACACCAGGCTGCGCCAACAACGCGCGATCCAGAGAAGGATTGAGCGTGAGACCCAAGCGGGGACACCCGCAGAAGCGGGGCCACCCGCTGAACGGCCAGACAGACGGCCGCCACCGACGCCATATCGGGAGGGCGAAACCACTTTCGAGCGCCAAGCTCGGACTCGCCCTGACGTGCCTGCTCCAGTCATTTCAGACTACAACTTCACACAGTGCCCGATCTGCATGGACAACTACGAGATGGGCACTACAGTGTGGAGACTGGCGTGTGGGCACTTCTTTCACGATATATGCTGGGATCGTGCTGCACAGCAGCACGTCCGCAATCAGCGGCCAGGTGCGCCGAATGAGGCCCCCTGCGCTGTATGTCGTGGGCCGGGCATAGTTATAGCACACCTCCCGTATGCTGGACAGCGCGACGCTGAATCAGAACAAGCGCGCCAGCAGGAAAGGTACGTGGCAGATGCCCGGGAAATGCGTCGGCTACGTGAAGCAGTGGAGGCACGGGAGGCTCGAGCCGCACAATCGGCGGAGCCATCCGCGCGTGCCCCAGCTGCACATGCATACCCCTGGCCAGCGCCAGAGCAAGGCATTCAGATGCCAATCCTGCCTACGCTTCGAGCGCAGGAGCCCCCAGCTGCGGGGCCACCCGCTGAAGCGGCCCCCGCCGCCCAAGCGGGGCCACCCGCAAATGGACCTCCAAATCCAGGTTTCCTGAGGACAATGGAGGCCAACATCAGGCGGAGTGGCAGGAGCGGAGGCGGGACTCGAAGGCCAACTGGATCAACCAGGACCTCACGAGTGGCAAGCCCGGTCAGCGCCAGGAGCCGGGCAAGCGCTGAGAGCGCAGAGGCAGCCCAGTTCCATACCACATTCATGATCGACACAGAGGGGCTGACCTACGCACGTGACGACACAGACACGCTGCCACCAGGAGGTGAATGGATGTCCACGCTATCTGCGAATTATTGGGTCCTTGAGCAGGAACCAATTACCGTGGAGGAGCGCCGCCAGTATGAGCAGATGTGGTGCACCGAGCTGACCATGAGTCAATGGGTTCTTGAACAGCGCCTGTTGAAGGGTACACTCGGATCGCAGATCACGTACCACACCAATGACCACACTGGCGTACAGATCGCTCTTGCAGCGCGCAATGGGACATTCTTTCCTGACGAAGATGGTATGCCCAGCATCTCGTTCATGCTGGACATTGGTTCCAATGTGAACATCATTGGATCCAATACGGCGCGAACCTTCCAGGAGATTATGGCCAGGTTCAACTACCGACCTGCCATATGCACCCTGAGCAAGACCCTCTACATCAATGGTGTTGGTGAGGGCGCTGCGATATGTCGGAAGATGGGCAACTTCAAGATCGGGGTACAATATGCCAATGAGGCGAGCCCCCGTATTGAGGAGTATGCCTCCAACATCGCAGAAGGCTCGGGTGCCAATCTCCCGGCCATCTGGGGCCTAGGAGCCATGGAGGCACGTGGCACGATCATCGTGCTGAAGCCTGGCTACCAGAAGGTTATCTTCCCCAGCGGTGACTACACCCTGAAGCTGGGAAGAGGCGCCAAGGTCCTGAAGGCGAAGAAAACTCCCTCGGGACATCTCGCGATTCCCTGCGGTTTGTATGACGGGGCTAAAAGCCAGACGGTCACGAACACCTTCACAATCCGCAGCAGTCGAGATGGCTATACCGAGACGGAGAACGAAGAGGACCCCGTCAGTGCGGGGCCACCCGCCGAAGCAAGTGCGGGGCCACCCGCCGAAGCAACAGCGGGGCCACCCGCGACGGGACAGTCCATGACCGTCACGACCGATACGTACATTGTCGAGCCGTACATCGACAAGCAGCTCCTGGAAGACACGACCCGTTTGATCGTGGACAGGACGCTGAACAGCTGGTGGGAGGGCCAACAGTGTCCCGAAGGGACCTGGCCACATATGAAGGATGCCCTGAAGTCTAAGATATTCTGGGCAGTCCAGGAGGCGGTGAATAAATGGACGCCTGAGGACCAAGCGGGGCCACCCGCGTCACCGCCACCACCACCAAGCTACACTGGCGGAGGTTCGTCGGACTCTGCGGGGCCAACCCGCGTGGAGATCGTGAGCGTAGCCACACCAGCGACTCCTGCGGAGCCATCCGCTAACAGCATGCCTCCGAGTCAGACGGCAACGTGGTCACACGACCGCCGCTGACGGGGGCAGGCGGGCGCGCCGGCGGCGCTCGCTTGCGAAGAGAAGCCGAATACCGGCCTCCTCGCTACATACGTTGGCCGCGCTGAGGCCCGAGAGGAAAAATATCATTCAAAATGTCTTGTCATCGAAGATATTCGCACAGCTTGCGCTGAACTCCGAACCCGTGGATATATATGCGACCGGATTACCCATAATGAGGTAATGACTTCAACTGGAACACAGTATTTGGGAAATTTGTTGGCAGGAGACTACAATATGTTGTGGGTGGCCACACCCTCTGATTGGTACGTTCGTACTCCAGGAAAGAGGGCGGGACCACACTATCAACGTATACAAAATCTCCTGATCAAAGCGCGTGCTCTGAGAATGCAGATTGTTATCCTGGGGCCACCCGGGTATTTCTGGAAACAGGGTCCGATCAAAGATGTTATCGAAGATTTGAAGCTAAGCATTATACGAATGAGACTCTGTCATTTCGGTATCAAGTTTGACCGCTCCAGTAAATATCCCAGTGGTTCTTATATACAAGTTGCTACATCTTGTCCTCATATACCGATAAACTTATGGAGATGTACTTGTGGCTCACACAAAGAGCATGATTTGGATTGGTATGGCCAAGATCAGCAACGTGCCGAGTTTCGGCATAAAACCTTGGCTATCATTATTGCACGCTTCCTTGATCAACTCAGTAAAGCCAACATGATTAGGAATGAGCGGAGTGCGGTACACCTCAGTGTGTGTACGCGCGTTGACAAAAAGGTAAGACACTACGTTCAATGTCCACAGAAGGGCCCTCAATGGGACCATGTTGTTCGTAGAGTCACGACCGACCTGGACACGAATAAGATCGTTCAAGATATCAGAATCCAGGATCAGCCGACTGGGTACAATTATGTAGCTCCATTACCTGATGGGGTTACAAACATCAGTACTCGGTTATACTGGGAGCCTCCGGCTCCAGTTCTTCACGGCGACGGTGAGTCGCGAAGGCCACGCCCAAAGCGTGTGACGATCGTCGATGACGATCGATCTCCTCCCCCTTCGATTGAGCGTTGCCAAGCGCGACCCACCAACTTTCCTGAAATTCCGCCATTTCCTGACTTAACAGCGGATTCCTCCGCAGCGGATCTCTCCGCGGAAACTGCGTTGCCCACTGATGCCAGGATAAAACAGAAAGAAAAGCAGAAAGCTGACAAAGAGGCCGGCATCAAACCAAAGAAAATCCCGAAGAAAGTGGAAGACGGCAACGACGACTGTGGAGAGGACCTCAAAGGGCTTGACTGCTCTACATATTTCAACGACGTTCCTCTTGATGACTCGGACTCGGACAGCGAATCAGAGGACATCTTCATGATGTTACCGGCGGGGCAACCCGCTGACTCACATGCTGATGTCTTCTCGATGGTCCAGTCACTATGCTACGGCAGAAACAATCAAGTGGACATGCTTGAATTATGTGGGGGCAAGGGTGGTATATCCATATTAGCCTTCAAGAGGGGACTCTCGTCAGGCGGGAACCTTGATAAGATATCTATGGTTGACCTTGGAAACTCGGAAGTACAAAGAGCAGTCCTCCACTACCTCAAGACTTGCTTTGTCAAGATCACGATTCTGCAGCCAAGCTGCAGAACTACTGGACTTCCTTCCTACTTCAATGCACAGGTCAATCATGATACGTGGCTTAAACACCACAAAGAGGACCTGCCTCATATCACGTTCTGTGGAACAGTCGCTCTATTACAAGACGACCTAAGACGTTTCTTTCTCAGGGAACAACCAATGGGCACGTGGGTGGATGAGATCCAGCCATGGAAGGAACTGGCACAACGCAAGGTCACTTGCCAAACGATTATCGATCAGTGCACGACTGGTCTCAAAGATTCGTTTGGACAATACATCCGCAAGCCAACACAGATGATGGCAAACAAAGAAGAGTTGTTGGCACCTTTCAGAGGCAAGCGTTGTCCAGGTAATCATGTGCACGCCAATGCTTGCAACAAAGAACTAGCAAGGGCGGCACAGTATACCTACAGAATGCAGTCACTGATCGTTGATGCGGTGCAAATCGCCAAAGATCTGTTTGCTTACGGTCGCGATCCATTCGCGAATCGCGAACGCAGCTATGCGTTCGTAACAAACAGTGCTGGCTACGACTTGGACGACCCAACAATCCGGAGACGCCCAAACGGAGAAATCTGGCGACCACCACCTGGCGGTCTTGGGTGCCATGGCTGCGTGGACAACAACTACAAGCAATCACCAAAGCACAGCAGGGATCCGAAGATGTGTCGATGGTATGATGTTGAACCATACTATTGGGACTGTCCAAGCTGTAAGAAGGAATATCAGAAGAGTAATCCTCACCACACCACGATATCTGGCCAATGCAGATTCGCCGAAAAATGGAAGCTGCCAGATAACTTTGGTCAGCCGCGCCCGGCGGGGCAAGCCGCTCCTGCGGCGCCGGCCGCGGAAGCGGCTCCAGCCGCAGAAGCGGCGCCAGCCGCAAAAGCGGCGCCGGCCGCGAGAGCGCGCATACGCGCGCCTAGGCCGCCACGGCCCGGCGAGGGCGATCCAACCGCAGGCGCCAGCAGCCATGACATCACCAGAGCCGAAGGGGCTAATGGTGGCAACACTGGCGCTGGCAGCTCTGACGATCACCGTGGACTGCCGCAAGTGGCAGCAAGGCGCGGACGCATGGAAGGAGGTGATCCTCCACCGCCGCCGCAGCCTCCTGTAGAGCCGAGGCCAAGGCCAAGGCTTCCTGATTGGACTCGTTTCGATGTTCAGCTCAGCCTTCAAAACCTGCGCAGCTTTGACCCAGCTGTAGTGCAGCGAGAACTCCGCAAGCTTCACTTGAGATGGTTTCATGCCAAGGAACCAAAGATGCGGATGATTCTAGCTAAGGTTGGTTTGGGCGAAACCCGTTTGAGTCTGATTAAGGGCATTTGCGACTCGTGTAGAGAATGTCGTGCCTGGGACAAACCAGGCAACACGGTGATGCCATCTGTGTCACTGCCAGAACATTTCAACGGGGAAGTCGAATGTGATCTTTTCTTTTACAAACAGGAACATATTGTTTTTCACATCATCGACCGTTGTATTCGTTGGGCAGCTGGTACAGAGATCCCCGATAAGACTATGCACACTGTTCTCGATGCCTATCACACAACTTGGATGCAGCATGGCCCTGCCAAAGTCCTATACTCCGACGGGGAAGGAGCACTGAATAACAATACAGCAAAGGCCATCCTTAAATCCAAGGGAACAGAGCTTCGTATCCGAGCGCGTGGCCAACACGCCACGACTATCGAAGCTAGGAACGGCATCCTGCGACACCTCATACACGTGATGGAAGAAGAATTGAATAGATTGAATATTCCTCTGAATTTCACTCGTCTTTTACATGAAGCCATGTTTGCCAGCAATGCATTTACCTTCTACAACGGAGCTTCTCCGTATAATGCGTTATATGGCAGACAACCAGCTATGCTTCCCGATTTCCCTGTCTTGGATCATGATCAGTCCGCTGAATCATCAGATCACTCAAGGGAGGAGACAATCAGGAGGGTTAGTCTGGAGGCAATCACGCAGGCCACTGCGGTTGCCAAGACAAACAGGGCTCTTCGTACGAAGACTACTGCTACGGGTGAATTTCACTACAGAGAGGGAGATCTCGTGGACTATCATCGCCCGACCACCACGAAAGATGACTGGGGTGGATGGAGTGGTCCATACCCGGTCATCCGCAACGAACCTGACCGGGGTCAAGTCATCGTGAAGGTCGGCAGTCGCGAAGTGCGAGTACAGTATCCTGACACACGACATACGCTGTGCATCGAAGCACTGATGGTCCGCGAGATAGGATCGGACAATACGGCCCTTCGGACAGTATTGGCCTTTATTGCCGGTCTTCAGCGGGGAAACCCGCCATGACTTTTGGATACTTACCAGCGAAACAGGGCCGGCTGCAGATGACTGCTGCGAGCCGGCTTTCGCCTAAAGTGCACTTGGCTCTTCAGTATCTCATTCGCAACTATTTTCGTATTGAAAACGTTGTTGCCGTACGACTTGCTAAGAGCCTGACTAAGTTGCCTGCTGCACCCTATGCAGACAGCTGTACACTAGTGCACTATGATAATGATGTGACCCCTGGCTTTCATTATTATGAAGCTGATGGCACCGCCTTGAACATCTACGACATCACAGGATCTACACACTCACGCATCATCCAGTGTCTCAAATCCAAGAAGCCGCCTGCTGGATTCGACCGAGACCTCACTAAATTTGAGGAACTCGCTGATGGTCCACCACCAAGCGAGACACCTCCAGCAGCTGCTCCTGAGCAGCCTCCTGCGGAGAATGATGGTCGGCTCCCGACCATCATAGAGGAAACAGAAGAAGATCTGGATGCTTTTGTCTTAAAGTCGTGGTATGCTGAACTGATGGATGACAGAACACTCTTTGAAGCTGACACAGAAGAAGTCATGCATACAGTTCCGACATACATGACAGACACACAGTGTGTGTTAGTCTCTACGACCTGTGAAGATGCGCAAGGCCACTTGCCGGAGCGGGGTCACCCGCCAGGATACGACATGGACACTTCTTACTACGTTCCTTTGTGCTCCACGGATCCGGACAACAAATATGATCTGGATTCCGACGAGCACGGGAAGTACATCGAGCTCTGCTTCACAGCAGACATGTCCAAAGTCGTCCTGTCCGAGCAGCAACGCCGATTGCTGGATGACAGCAGCGTCACAACTATGCGAGTATATGTTAGTGCTGCCTCCAAACGTGCCGTGGTCGTCAAGGAAGACGATCTACTCACGAAGGCCGACACTCAAGCGAATCCGGTCAAAGTTTCCAAAGCCCTCTACACAGAATTGAAGACTTGGCTTGACAACAAATGCTTCCAGATGACTGACTTGAACAAAGCGTCGAACATCATGACTTCACGCTATGTATACAAGTGGAAGTTTGTCAAGAACGAGAAGGGCGAAATGGAACGGACGATCAAGTTACGCTTGGTACTCCGTGGCTTCATGGACATTGAAGCCTTCGATGTCGAAACCTTCTCTGGCACAGCAAGGAGGTCAAACCAGAGACTGCTCGCAAGTTCTGCTGCATGCAGCAAAGCTTGGATCATCGCTTCCCTGGACATCAACATGGCTTTCTTAAAAGGACTGACCTACAGTGAGCTCGCCGCGGCAACGGGCGAGAAAGAGCGTGTGGTGTGCTTCACACTACCTCCTGGGTCAGCAGCTGTCCTTCGTACATTGCCAGGCTTTGAGTCATATGACGAATCAAAGCACTGTCTTCGGTGTCTGAAGCCGGGGACTGGCACGAAGGATGCTCCCAGGGCATTCTCGTTGAAGCTCAGGTCCATCACTAGGAGCTTTGGACTACAGCCTACTTCATACGACGAAGAGTTCGAGATGAGCCCAAACCTCTTGACAGCCAAACACGTTGATGACATTAATATGACTGGGAAGGAAGATGCTATTGACAAGTATGTCAAGTGTGTTGAAGATACGTTTGGAAAGTGTAAACTGAACAAGCACACATACACAAACTGTGCCGTTCGGTACAACAAGACCGATGATGGGAGCGTCACTCTCG
The DNA here is from genome assembly GCA_963575745.1 of Prorocentrum cordatum. Classification (NCBI taxonomy): domain Eukaryota; class Dinophyceae; order Prorocentrales; family Prorocentraceae; genus Prorocentrum; species Prorocentrum cordatum. The sequence continues at coordinate 23,163 of CAUYUJ010003949.1, forward strand.
ATCAGGACGAATACATCAAACAGCTTCGTCCTATCACACATCCAGAACTCACAGGCGCTGATCCTGAGAGCAAAGCGACAAAGACGATTTCTGATATGTTCGTCAGTCTTCGCGGCGCTCTAGCCTATGCGTTGATTACGCAGGTATGGCTGATGGTCTATGTTGTCTCACTACAACGTATCCAGGAACCGACAAACATCCAGGTACGACGACTAAACGCGGTTACCAGGAAATTGCAGGCAGGTCCGAAGAAGATCGTGTATCAAGCTATGACTCCAACAGGAGAAGTCGACCTGCATAGCGACTCTGGCTATCGTCGTCTCAACGGAGATGAAGACGACGAAGTCAAAGGCTATGGTATCCGCGGGGCTAACCTGCTGAGGCGTGGCCACACGCAAGCGGGGAAACCCGTCGTGCACCTGGTGGACGCATACTGCAAGTCTCATCGACTGCAGGTGCGTTCGAGCTACTCTGCGGAAACACTGGCAGCAGCCCACAACTTGGAAGACTGCTACCCGACCATTGTAACGCTCCACGAGCTACACTCGGGACCATTGACCCCCACACAGTTAAAGAACATATTGGAAATGGGTGGTCTATGTATCAAAGTCACTCTGACTATTGATGCCGAGTCCGTCTTCAAGTCTTTGTCTAGCAAAGATCTGAAGAAGCCCACAGAATGTACTCTGCTTGGGCACATCAGCTGGATCCGCCAGATGATGGAGCGCGGAATCGTTGAAAGCGTTCAATGGTGTGACACGCGGGATATGACTGCCGATGGTCATACCAAAGGTAGTATTGACCGCGCGTTGCTCCTACAAGTAATGGCCGGCCAGCAATCCTTCAAGCACGAGCTGAAGAAACATACACCGTATAGGGCGGGCAGGTCGTCTCAAGACGGCCCTGCCTCCCGAGCCAGCGGGGAAACCCGCATGCAGGTGCGCTTTAGTAGCGAGGAAACTCGCCGGTAGCGAGGCTACTCGCGCGCCCTTACCTTGTAGGCAGCCACTGTTGCCTAGTACTGGTTTTTACCTTGTAGGCAGCCGCTGTTGCCTAGTACTGGTTTTTCCGCGTAAAGTAGTAATGCGGTGCTCGCTCGTCTCCTCCCCCTCCGACTTTAAACGGAGAAGGTTAAAGGCGATATGTATATCGAGCATGCACCGCTGCCGTGCCTGGCTCAAGCCGGGCCCGGCGAAAATATATGATTGTGCCTCACCGAGGCGCACTATCTGTATCTGAGATCGGAAAATACCTTTTCCATTGACGATGCCCATCCTATCCTTTACTCCAGATCCCATGCTTCGTCTCGCTCTCTTGCTCATGCGATATGAGCCAAAGCCTGGGATATGGGAGCGCCTAAGGCGGACCACATACCTAAGCTTACCAGTACGATTTCGACTGGCCTTTTGGGGCCCTCTTGGGAAGTCTCTTCGAACCCTCTTGGGGGGTCTTGAAGGCATCTTGGGTCGTCTGGAGGCCATCTTGGGCGTCTTGGGGCGATGTTTCGGCGATTGGGGGCCCTTTTGGACCGTCTTGGAGGTCTCTTGGGGCCCTTGTGGCCCGTTTTGAGGCCTTCGATGCCCCCCCTGGTATACTTTCTGGAGTAAAGCCCCCCCCCCGCCAGCCCGGGTAAACCGCCCACCCCCGTCCCTCCAAATCGACCTGACCGCGAGGTGTGTGTGCGTGTGTGTGTGTGTGTGTGTGTGTGTGTATGTGTGTGTGTGTGTTTTGGGGGGGACGGTAGCCCTGCGCACAACAAGGAATCTGTTGGCACCCGCGCCGTCCCTGTCAAAAACAATACGAGGTGTTCGCGGGCCTGACGAACATGACTCAAGACTTTGCCCCAAAGTGTACATCGCAGTGTTTGTTAACAGGGATGGAGGGGGGGCCGCATCGGTTTGGCTGCGCATGTTCCAGATGTGGAGGCAGAGTGCGGTGGATATTGTTCCCAATCGTCCTGTGGTGTTGGGTCCTCGTTTTGAAGAGACAGCGCCCCGCGTCTCACCTCATCTGACCTCCCGCTCCCCCCTCCCTCTTTCCCCTCCTCCCTCCTCTCATTCCTGCCGATTTCGGCACACCCCTCACGAAGATCGTGGCCCCGCAGGGAACTCCACCGAAGGCCCCAGTGGCAGGGTTTGCATGCGTCCCCACGCCCAATTCGGCACACCACTCACGAGGACCGGTGGCCCCGCAGGGAGCTCCACCGAAGGCCCCAGCGGCAGGGTTTGCATGCGTCCCCCCGCCCATGCCGGCACACCCCTCCCGAGGATCGCGGCCCCATGGGGAGCTCCACCGAAGGCCTCAGCGGCAGGGTTTGCATGCGTCCCCCCGCCCATGCCGGCACACCCCTCCCGGAGATCGCGGCCCCATGGGGAGCTCCACCGAAGGCCCCAGTGGCAGGGTTTGCATGCGTCCCCCCGCCCATGTCGGCACACCCCTCACGAGGATCGTTGCCACATAGGGATCTCCACCGAAGGCCCCAGTGGCAGGGTTTGCATGCGTCCCCCCGCCCATGTCGGCACATCCCTCACGAGGATCGCGGCCCCATGGGGAGCTCCACAGAAGGCCCCAGCGGCAGGGTTTTTTTGTTCCCCCCGCCCATGTCGGCACATCCCTCCCGAGGATCGCGGCCCCATGGGGAGCTTCACCGAAGGCCTCAGCGGCGGGGTTTTCAGGCGTCCCCCCGCTAATTTCTGCACACCCCTCACGAGGGTCGCGGCCCGTGGGGAGCTCCACCGAAGGCCCCAGTGGCAGGGTTTGCATGCGTCCCCCCGCCCATGCCGGCACACCCCTCACGAGGATCGTGGCCCTATAGGGAGCTCCACCGAAGGCCCCAGCGGCAGGGTTTTTATGCGTCCCCCGGCCCATTTCGGCACAACTCGTCACGAGGATCGTGGCCCCATAGGGGGTTCCCCGGAGTCACAACGCGGTTCTCACAGCTGCATATGGTTGGGTCCTTCGTTGGGATAATTTTTTGACAGCGATGGTGGGGGGCGGGCCCGCATGGAGTCGGCACGGTTCCTGGTTGGCCGCCGGCCTGGTGGGGGAGGGGGTGTATATCAACAACAAAAGTGATAAGCTTTTTCCCTGAGGGGGAAGAAGGGAGGTTGGAAGAGAAAACCCGCCAAACCACTCACGCCCTAGAGGGCTGGTGGGATTAGAAGCACGTAAAGAAGCAAAACGGCCAATAATTGTGAACTGCCCACCTTTGAGAGTCCCCGCGGATGCATCTCGGGGCCTTGCTGGGGATAGGTTTAAGGCCCTTCGGGGGGGGGGCTTTTTGTGCTCTCTCATGCGGCACGAACACTCGCGGCAGCCTTTCGAGCCCTCTTGGGTCCATGTTGGGGGGACTACGGTCAATCAGCCTTCAATGTCGTGGCCCGAAACAATTCCTGGAGCTCTTTTGGGGCGCTCTTGGTGCGCTCTTGGGGGCCGTTTGAGCCGTCTTGGAGCCGATGTTGGGCGATGTGAGATCGCACGTAGGCCTCATAATCGAATCGGAAGCGAAAAGGCGCGAAGGCAACAACCATTTAGTGTTTGCTTGCGATCTGGATGTGAAAGCAAATCTGGTGGAACTGTGTAGTGCAGTGCATGTGGTGCAAGCTGCGTGGTGGAAGCTTGTGTTGTGCAAGCTATACATCACAAGCCGTTTTGTGTAAGCTGTGTGAGGTAACCTATGCGGATAAGTTGCGTGGTGCAATCGATGTGGTGCAACAGTATATGAGGCGCTTAATCAATGTATGTATGTAGATATGCATGCATGCATGTATGTATGTATGGATGTATATTGTGTGTATGTATGTATGCATGCATACATGCATACATGCATACATGTATGTATGTATGTATGTATGTATGTATGTATGTATGTATGCCTGTATGTATGTATGTATGTATGTATGTATGGATGTGTGTGTATGTATGTGTGTATGTACGTATATATGCGTGTGTGTATATGTATGTGTGTATGTATGTATGTGTGTATGTGTGTATGTATGTGTGTATGTATGGATGTATGCGTGTGTGTATATGTATGTGTGTATGTATGTATGGATGCATGCATGTATGTAAGCAGGTGTGTATGCATGTATGTATGTACGTATGTATATACGTATGTATGTATGCATGCATGCATGTATGTATGCATGCATGTATGTATGTATGTATGTGTGTCTGTGTGTATGTATGTATGCATGCGTGTATGAATGTATGTATGTATGTATGTATGTAGGTGTGTATTTGTGTATGTATGCATCCATGTATGTATACATGTATGTGTGTATGCGTGTATATATGTACATATGTATGTACGCCTGTACGTATGTACATGTGCATGTAGGTATGTATGTATGCATATATGCAGGTGTGTTTGCATGTTGTATGTATGTATGTATATATGCATGCATGCATGTATGGATGTATATATGTATGGTATGTTCATGTATGTGTTTTTATATATATATATATATACACATGTGTGTATGTAATAGTCCGGGGCGTCCTCCACCTCGATCACATTTGGGTTACGCTCCTGGCGCCACGCTTCCCGGCCTCCCGGGGAGCCCCCCAAATGCCCAAAGGCAGCCCAAAACGACCCCAAGAAACGCCCAGAACGTGAAATGACGTCCGAAGACGCTCCCAAGCAACCCAGGATAGCTTTCGGGCGGCTCTCCAGGCTCCCAGGAGGCCTCCAAAAGACTTCACGAGCGCCCAGAGAACCTAAACTCATTGATTTCCATTGTTTTTGTCCATTTCATGCTCCTAACGCTCCAAGACGGCCGAAGAGGCCCCCCAAACCGCCCCAAGACCGCCCAAGAGGCCCCCAAGACGGCCCCAAGACTGCCGAAGAGGCGCCCAGGACAGCTCCAGACCACCCCAGAACAGGCCCAAGACGAGCCCAAGAGCGGGAGCAGGAGGCCTCCAGAGACCTCCGAGAGGACTCCAGGACCCGCCAGAGGCCTCCAACACAGCCCAGACCTTTGAGAGGCTCCCAAAAGCCCCGACGAGGCACCCAAAACAGCCCAAGAGAGCTTCGAGAGCCGTCCCGAGAGAGCCCGATGAGGGTCAAATCGTTGATTCCCCGTGGTTTTTGTCAGCTTGTTTAGCCTTCTCACGTTTTCCCGCGTCCAACGCTCCAAGACCGAGGAATTTGATTAAAAAAAGGGAATTCCAGATATTCCCTTTTCTTCAAGTTGGGACTCTTACTCCTTGTCCTCTCCCTCGAGCCCCATCAAGACTTCGGAGTCACAGGCAAAGATGTTTCGGGAATATTGTTGAACTCTCTGACGCTGTCGTGGCACTCTCTTGGAACGTCTTCGCGTCCTATTGGTCCCCCATGAAGAAAATCGTAGAAATCGAGATCCCATGATCCCATGATTTGAACAATTCAAATTCCTTGTATTTTACAGGAAGATCCCGAGAGGCATCCCACTGGACCGTGGCTTGTATCCAGACAATTTCTAACCCACAGCCCAGGCACGGCAACTTGAAAAACATGGAAATCCCACATTTTTTGTTCAAGTTCGCCCCTGTCTATTCTTGCCAGATAGACAACAATTATGGCCCCCCTCAGCTCCTAGAAAGGAAGCCAGGAAGCTTTTGATTACCTAACGGAAATTAATGATTTCCGCGTTTCCGCAGTTCCCCTCATACGGTACCGAGGCTTGCGCAGGGCCTCCAAGAGAGTCCTTGGATGCAATAAACGACACGAATCACATTCCATGATTTCGCCCATCAAGCCTAGTTAGAATTGGAGCACGCCCGAAGCGCGCGCGATGGTTCTAGTATACATGTATATATGCATATGTATATATACATATGTATATATATATACATATATAGGGGCAAGCTCTGTGGTGGAAGCTGTGTTGTGCAAGGTACGCGGTGCAGCCAGCGTGCGAGGCGCCCAAGAGGTACTCCACGAAACGCCCACCGGCGGCCACGTGCAGCCACCCAGCGAACGCCCAGGACACCCACGCGCGGCCACCTGGGCTCGAAAGTCTGGAAGGCCAGCCAGCGCACGGCGCACCCACGGAGCGCCCAAGGGGGGGGGCCACGGGCGACCGCCATGCGCAAGCCCGGAGCACACGAGGCGCCCACGAGGCGCCCATGAGGCGGCCACGGGCGGCGACGGGGCGAACAGCGGGAGCCCCAGCCAGCACCGCGAGGCGGCCACGGGGCGCCAGCCAACGCACGAGGACCCCACGAGGCGACCACGGGCGGCATTGGGGCGAGGGCCCAGCACTCCCAGCCAACGCGCGAGGCGGCCACGACGCGCGCCCACGTGCGGCCACGAGCGGCGGCGGGGTCCCAATCCAAAAAAACCCCAGCCAATCGTCCAGCTGCCTTGAGCAGGGCCGAGGGTCAGAGAGCGCCTGCCTCTGCAGGACCACCAAGAAGAGGGAGTCAAGGTGGGCAAACGTCTTCTCGCTGGTTAAGCCAGCGAGTATGTGCAAAGCGCAACCGTTCGCCCATGTCCAAAGTTTTGGCTTGACGCTGGGCGCGGTGCAACAGTTCAGCTTGACCGAACAGGTTGGTTGCGCCCCTTGACTTCCGTTTGGATTGCTCTGCAGACCTGACCCCCCAGCCCTACTCAACAGCTGCCTCCGACCGTTCAGCCACCGTGCCAGCGCAGCATTCTGGGTGGCACCTACTCGAGAAGGCAAGGGGGCCCTCCGAAGGCCTCTTGGGGCAGAAGCCTCGAATTCCGGGTTCGTGGCCGTCTTGAGGCCCTCTTGAGTAGCCGTGGGCGCCTCTTGGGCGGTCTTGCAGACTTCTAGGGCTGTCTTGGAGCTCTCTTGGGGGCCTGGGCCGTCTTGGAGCGTCGGAAGCTCGGCAAGGCGAGAACCCTCATATATCAAAACCTTAGATAACAAGTCTGTTGTTTTTGACTCGGGGCCCTCTCGGGGGCATCTTTTGCTGGGGAAGCGCAAGACTCGGGTGCGCCAGAACTCGGGTTTGCCTACGCTTTCTGACGAGCGAGTCCTGGGTTTTGACGGCTCGGTTTTTGTGGGATGTGTGCAGCGGGAGTTCGCGCCAAATTTCAGACTGGGTCTCGTCATTTTCATGATGGCCCTGTCAGGCCAACCCGAGTCCCCCGATCTTGGGGCAGTCCTGGTGGCCTTTTGGGTCGTCTTGGGTCGTCGGAAGCTCGAAAAGGCGACAACCCGAAAAACATGGAAACAGAAAAGGCCAGTCATTGATTTTTGCCTCTCGAGGCCCTCTTGGTAAGGCTCTTGGGGCTCTCGTTGGACGACTTGACGGCCTCGTGGGCCGTCTTGAAGCCATCTTGGGCCGTCTTGGAGCGCTCTGTGGCCATCTTGGCGGCCTTGGTGGACTGCTGTGGCTATCTCGGAAGCCATCTTGGGCATCTTGAACGCCTTGTAGAACGCCAGGGGGGTGTGAGGCAACCCAGGGAGCCTCGGGGAGAGAGGGCGGTGCATGCAATGAAGCGAGTCCCGAGGGAATGGGGGGGGGCCTCAGAAAATTGCAAAAGCCCGACCAGACAGACCTTGGCATTCTCTACGCCTCAACGTGCGCAAGGCATGGTGGCTGACTTAGAAGCCTAGTAAGAATGCTTCAGTGCAAGCACAAGGCTGGTGGGATTAGGCGAAACGGGGAGTACGAATGCGCACGACGTGGACCGGAGAGCGGTGGCGGTGCTGGGATTAAATGTAGCGCGGCAATGGCGCGTGTCTTCATGTGCCCGATTAGCTTTTATGTGAGGTGGAAGCTTCGCTTTTCGTACTCATGCCTTCCTTGACTTGCTTTTATGCTGGACAATCGGGAGGTGAGCGAGCTTCCGATCGCCACGTACTAGCCGTGAAGCTTGCGCCCGCCACGTCCTCTGCTCCAGTCTCCCCCGGCTCGTTATCGCTAAATAGCGTCTGCTCAGAATTCCTCAGGCATGAGCATGACTATTTGACAATAGGGCTGCAAGCAGCAGCAGCAGCAGGAACACTACATGATCATAGCGAAGGTGGATTGCTGTTCTCTATGGTGGTTATGAGTGCTGCGAGGTAGGAATCGATCGCGAGATCAACATTATTGTCACAATATCGTTATCTCTCCCTTCTTGGCGTGGCACCCGCTCGTCGTCTCCATGTTGGAAGGTGACGCTGTTGGGTGCCAAGTGCGGGAGATGAAGGGACGAATTGTCTTGGCGTTGACGGTTCCTCGCTTCCCACCCGCGCTCAGGGCGCAGGCATTCTTCTGGGGCCTGGCCGCTATTCGGCGGCGCGCCCACGGGGGCGGGCCTTCTCCGAATGCTCAGAAGGCATCCGAAGGCCTGGCCCTCTGATAAGCTTCCTGAGCCTTCTCCGAAGACGCAGACGGCTTCTCAGAAGGCCAGAGGGTTTCTGAGAAGCCCCGCTGCCTTCTGAGGAGGCGCGCCCCCTCCCACTTCCCCCTGGGCGCGCCTCCAAGCTATAGCTGCTCCCTGCTCGCTCCGACCGGCAGCGCTCTGGACCACCTGTGCAGTTGGCGAGGATGTGTCCGTGCCTCGCCAATGAAGCGGAGCTTTCGATTATCGCACGGAAAAAGCGCTCCTCGCGCGCGCGCGTTCTCGCCCTGGTCGAGGGAGCCGAACTGGAGACGCCACTAGCAGGGGAGATACCCCGGCAGCAGCTCCAGTCGAAGCTGAATAGGGTTCGCCGGCAATATGTTTTGCCACGAACGTTGTTCACATGATGGCGAGCGTCGTCGTCGTCGTCGTCGTCGTCGTCGTCGTCTTCGTCGTCGTCGTCTTCGTCGTCGTCGTCGTCTTCGTCGTGGTCGTCTTCGTCGTCGTCTTGTCGTCGTCGTCTGCCGCCGTCGAGAGGCGTCGGCAATCAGGGCGCCGTCCTCGGAGAGGAACCCTGGCTGTGGGCACGCGCGAGGGCGTGGAGGATCTCCCGGCGGGGTGTAAGCGGGGTGAGGCCGATAGGCAGGACAGGGCAGGACGGCGGCCCGTAGGCAGGCGGCGCTTGTCCTCCTCCTCGGCAGTTCGTGGGGCCGGAAAATTGGTCAGTGCGGCGCGAAGCATATTTAGGGTGACGCTTGGCGACGGTGACCAGCAAGGAACCGAATGGACAGTACTGGCGCCCGGCAAGGAGGAGGAGTAGGTGGAGGAGGTGGAGGAGGTGGAGGAGGAGGGGGAGGCGGGCGAAGGCGAGGCGAGCCCGTTGGGCTTGCTGTCGGTGAGGCCGAGAAAGATTCCCTGGACCTCAACGTAGCTGTCGGAAGACTCGAGGCGGCTGGCTTTCACCGTTTTCATCGGCCTCCAGGGGCCCTCACCGGGCCCCGGCCGTCAGACAGCGCCTGAGGATGACATGCCGGCCCAGGGGAGGGGTCGGTGGATATGGGCATCTACTCGGGCAACTCCCCAGGCCAGTTTTGACAGGGTGTCTCTGCCTCGCTCTGTCTCTGTGCCTCTGCATCGGTCTTCTCGTCGCAGAGGTCGAGCCCCCCTGGCCTCTCCAGGGATGCGTTCGGGCGTTCGGGCAAGAACTCGGAGGGGCATCCAGTCGCGGCGACGAGAAGCCTCCCAGAAGCACCCACAAGGGTGAAACGCCTGCAGAACCCCCATTAGGAGCCTCGATCCCCAAACAAGGAAGACCTCCCAGAGTAGAGGCGGCGAGGCGAAGGGGTCTGCTTTGGATGGGCACCAGCAAGGCTAGCCAGGAGGGGAAACGGGTCCATTTCGGCATCCGATGCCCATCTGGAGAAGGCGGCCCAGACGGGACAGGGAACGACACTTGTGTACAACAAACATTGCCTCTTTTCCCCTTGAACGGCTTGAGGCAATGATGCCCCACCTCAGCCTCCCAGCCAGCTCCAACTTCCAGAGCATCCTCTCGTGTAGTTCCCCGTACGATCGACCTGGATAAGGAAAGATTGGGTACGAGGACCGACAGTAGCTCCTGTTCATTTCGAACAGGGGTCGCCGTGGACTCTGCCCAGTGGAGTCAGACGGTCGCCTGCCCAACAGCGGCTGCTGCCGCTTTTGGACACCATTTGATTCTGGGCATCGTGCCGATTTTTTCCGTGCCCATTTTGGGCGTCCAACATGACGTCCCGCAGCTAGATGTCTCTCTCTCTCTATATATATATCTATAGATTCCTCTCTTTCTCTCGCTACGGGGCCAAACAATATACACCACCACCACCACCTCCCTAACCCCATCCCTCTCCCAGGAAGAAGGAGGAGAGGAGAAGGGTAGAGGAGGGAGGGGGAATGGAGGTGGTGGTGTTGCGTTGCATCTTCGGGGGACCTCGCCTGTCCCCCAAATTGGTGTCTTTTCTTTGCCCGTCGCGGGCTCGATACGGACTCGACGCGGATCTGACGAGGTCGGCATTGGTTCGGCACGGATTCGACGTGGATAGGGCCGCGACGAGACAGACGAGGTTCCCCTGATGATGCAACGTTGATGCAACATAAGAGAAGGGTCGAAGTGGGAGGGGGAAGGGAGGTGGTGGTGGTGGTGGTGGTGTACGTTCTTGGGTCACGCACTCGCGCCCTTCGCACCGCGAGCGGCGCCGGCCGCGCGCCCCGCCTCGGGCCAGGCGCCGCACCGCCGTGTCCGCGGCCGAGGCCTCGCGAGCGGGGGAGCCTTCGCCGCCAGTCTCGTGCCGAGCAGTGCTCTGGTGATTGTTTTCTTTTTCATTGTTTTGCCGATCGGCGCGGGCCCTCGCCCCCCCCCCATGGAGTAGATCTTGGCTGTTTGGGACCCCTGTTTCACGCAGGTGTAGTCTCCCCCCATAGGACGCACTGCAGAGGTCCTGAGCCAGACCCCCAATGTCGAAACGCCGAATGAGAACACGTCTACCTGTGGTCGGCGGCCTCCTGTATCCAGGCAGCGGTAGGGCCACGCTGGGGCGCCACGAAGCAAACGAGGGCGCGGGCAGGGACGACAGGGGGAGACGTGGGAGAGGACGAGGGGACGACGGGCAGAGACCGGGGGAAGACCGAAGGGGGGGGAAGACCGAAGGGGAAGCCGAAAGGCAGAGACAGGACGAGAGACGGGGGGGAGCACCGAGGGGACGAGAGTCAGAGACAGGGGGGAGGGGAAGCGCTCGGCGGGAGGGCCCTCGGATCGAGGAGCTCCTCGGGAGGCGCTGGGAAGGTCGTGCACGATACAGTCAACCCGCAACGTAAGGACGAGCAACTCTCCAAGAAGGAGCCCTGGGGAGAGCGAGATTCCACCCGTCCCCCTGCCTCTTCCTCCTCCTCCTCCTCCTCATCTCGATTTAGTACTTCTTCTTCTTCTTCTTCTAAGCCGCTGCAGACGTGAACATTTCTTAGACCCCCTCGCCGCACTTTGCTTTCGGGTATGAGAACCGATACAGTCAACCCGCATGAGTCGGTCTCCGAGGTTATCCTTGCATCCCTCCTTGGCCGCTTTCGCTGGCCGCGCCCCGCTCGCAAAGTGTCGACATGGTCTCCCAGGGCCCTTGCATCCGTACCGCACGTCCTTGCTGTACTACTGGTTGACTGTGGAGCAACTTGGGGGAGCGCACCAGGATACGAAAAGGGTGCACGTCCTGTGCCAAGCTGTCCACCAGACGGAGGGCACGTCAGGGGCAACGCTATGGGAGGAGAGGCGCAGGGCCTTTCGGATGTCTTCGTCGGGCTTTACCTCTGGTTTTCTTGTGTTTGCGTATGTTCCTGGGGGTTTTCCTGCTTCGGGGTGCGTTCCAGCAGCTGCGCCTCGCCGAGAGGCGTCGGGGGGGGCCAAGATCGCCAAGATCGGCTGCCAGGCACCCGAGTTATGACCTAAAAGCCAGACGACGGGGCTCACGGGGGGGGGGTATTCGCTGAGGGGGGAGCCATAGACCCCCGATCGCCCATTCATTGCCGACGGGGGCCGATAGCCCCACCCGCCCAGGACCACGCGGATTCGCAATCGGGGGCATATCGCCGATCTACCGGCAATGTATCGCCTATTCCATCTCGATGTTTCACCCCATGAGCTCCCTAGCGCTGCCCCCGAAAGTCACACTGGCACAACCCTTCGAAGCTCCGCGCGAACCTCCGGAAGTTTTGTGCTCATCTGGGGGAGTTGTTTAACAATTCGCAGCGATCGCGGGTGTTATGGGAGGGGCTGGGGGGGGGGACATGACGCAGCGCCCCCCCCCAGCCGTGGGTCCGGCACCAGGACTCTGGTGCCAGGGACGCATTGCGGCATTGCCAGGGACGCGTTGGGAAGGGGGAAGCGTTACGCTACAAGCGGGGGGGGGGGGACACAGCCTTCTAATCGAGCCCCGACAAGATTCAGGAGGGGCAAACACACAGCCACAATTTATCGTCGATCCCCAGGAAAGTATGGGAAAATATTGGAAGTGGGGGGACGACGAAAATCAAAATATGGGAAATAAATCGAATCCTGGATTTGTGTCTTTTTATTCGATCCGAGGGATCTGCCGTTCAAGATCCTGGATCTTTGGTGGATTTTGTTCGGATATCCGAGCGTCATGCCGATACATTCGTTCGGGGTAGGATGCGCTTCCCAGGGCCTAGAACGGCGGACCCCTCGGATCCGACATCTTTGTTGGGGACCGATCGAAGAAGCCTTCTTGTAGGCTCCCCGGCTCTTCCAAGACAGCCGCCGCCTTCTTAAAAGTTTCCCCGCTTGCGTAGAAGCCGACCCCTCCCCTCGCGCTCACCCTCTGCGCGCCGCCAAGCGGGTAGGCGGGGGCTAATGGTTCGCGCAGGTGGGGGGGGCGCTTGGCGGCGAAGCGCGTGGGGGAACTTGTCGAATAGGCTTGGAGTGAACATCGACCTGTCGCCGCCAGTCCACGCCGAACTGGCCGCCAGAGTGAGAGCACGGAGGAGAGAGAGAGAGAGAGAGAGAGCGCTCGGCATGACCTGGTGTAGCTTGGTCTTGTAGCGAGGGCGCGGGCCAGCTTTCGGCTTCCTTCTGGTCGTTTCGTATCGCGTCGACGCGACGGCGTCCCCAGCGCGAGCGTTCAAGGTTGTGAACGCCGCCATAGGCCCAGAACCAGCCAATATGGAACGATCTGGCGATGCAACAGCCGCCGGTCATTCAAGGCTGACCGATCCACGCAGTGTCAGAAACCAGCGGCAGGGCCGTCACGAAACGGACCTCCCGTACTTTGGGCGGCGCAGAAAAGTCGCCGATCATTCAAGGCGGAACGACCCACGTGGTGCCAGAAGCCAGCGCCGGGGCCGTCACGACGCGAACTTGCCGTACTTTCTGGGCGGCGCGCAGACAGGCGTCCGAGGAGGACTGCAACGCCCATACGCCTCTCTCCTCCACCTCCCCTCCCCTTCTCTGCAGCAGGGAGGAAAATCAATCAGAGGAGGAGGGGGCAGGGAGGAGGGGGGAGGTGGAGCTCGGAGTCGGCTGGTGGTCTGAGGTGGCCCAGCACCGGTTCCAGCCAGCAGGAAGCGCGGCCAGGTTCGAGGTTCTGGGCTCTGAAGGTTGTTCGCCATTTTTGGTTTCTGGCGGCCGTCTTCGGACCCTGGGACCGACAACAACAGACCTGGGGTGAAAAATCGCGCCAGGGGTCCAGGGACCGATTTTGAGCGGATTGGGTTGCACGGTGAAGCTTTCAACCCCGCCTCCTGACCGATTTTCTGGGGTCCCCAACCAGTTCAGACCCCCAGGCCGCCTCCAACCTGTGTGCAGACCCTGAGACCTGATGTTGCGAAACCCTTGCACCGTCGCAGGAAATCACGACCAGAGTCCTGGGCCTTGTCTGTTCGCGATAATTTTTTAGCCGGATCGATCTGTGATGGCCTGGGGGCCCGAAAGCGGGCGACAACGCCCGGCGCGTTCCGAAGGTGGGTCGGCCCACGCGTTGCAGCCTTGCCAGCGCGCGAGCTCCTTGGGAGCCCTCGTGAGGCCCGAGCACGCGCGCGCGTGGGCTTTGCTGCGCCGCGGGCGCCTCGTGAGGCCTGCTGGGGCGCCTGTCCTTCGCCGCCGAGCACGGCCCCACCGATGCGCTGCGAGGGGGAAAAGGTACGGCTCGAGTAGGGAGTCGACTACAGAATTGATTTACCCCAGATTTTTTCCCGTCGGATCTTTCTTAAACCAACGACAACTACGTATTCTCCGTAGGTTCGACGAACATTCTGTAGTCGATGTCCTATTCGAACGGTAGGTTCTGGACCTTCCGCTTTAACCTTCCGCCCCTTTTCGTCGAAGAAGGGAAAGCCTCATCAACATAAACTTGGCGCTCCGCGCAGATTTCCTGGATCCGCGCTGGCCCCCGGTGCCGCCCCTGGCTGGCTCCGCGCGCCAGGGAGGCGGGTCCGGCGCAGATCCAAGAACTCCGCGCGGAGCGCCAACAGTTTATGGCGTTTTTTTTCATTTTCGATCAGATCTACACTTTTTATGGGAAAACATCCTGGGGAGGCTTGTCCAAGGGGGGTTGTCCAGGGGGGGGGGGTCCAGATCCTTGTGGGGTTGTGCAATCGGTTGTCCGGGCCGCGTTGTCTTGTCGGCACGTGCAATATACTGTCTATACGCACCATCAAAGCATGGCACAACCAAGAACCAGGGGAAGCCCAGCTGGGAATGTCGTCTTGAATTGCGTACAAAGGTTTCTCCGTGAGTTTCGATGAGTACCTCCGCACCTTCCGCGGAGGTCGGAAGGCAGGGCAGGTGGAGGTGGAGGGCTTTTGGTTTTCGGGCGTTTTCGTCGGTTTTTGTCTGCGGCATGTTGCGAACCCTGCCCCTGCGGGTCCAATCGACGCTGGGGTATCGGACAACCCCACGCAGGGGTTCGCGTCGCTGCAGACATCCACCGGGATTCTGAACCCGAGCCGGTTTTTCAGTCATCTGTGACTTGCAGCGGTAGGGCTTACACTTGGTTGCCTTTCTTGGGGGTTTTCCCTGCCACTGGATGCGTTCCAGCAGCTGCGCCTCGCCGACAGCGCTCCGTGAGTCCCCTGATCGCCCCGAACGGGGGCCAGAGATCCGAGTTATGTCTTGAAAGCCAAATTTCCGAAGACGTCTCGGGCGACGGAGGCCAGGGCCTCAAGACGGTGTGGTGACGGAACGTGCGGTGAAGCTCTTTGGGGATCTCGAGTTCACACCACGGTCTCTTACCGCACCGTTTCGGGACCTTGGAGGGGAAGGCAGAGGCCAGGAGGCTCAGGAGGCCAGGAGGCCAGGGGGCCTCTAGCCTTCGATGAGTTTTCCGAGCCTTCTCCGAAGCCAAGGACGGCTTCTCAGCAGGCTGGAGGGCCTCTGAGAAGCCCCGCCGCCTTCTCAAAAAGGCCTGCCCCCTCTTCCCCCCGTGGGCGCTCCAGGCTCCCGAAAAGCCAGCTGCATGCAGCCAATCCCCCCCCTGGTGGAGCAGGCGCTCTCCGCTGCCACACTGGCCATCGCATGAGGCCCAAGTGGCCCAGGCGCTGGCGCCGAGGACGGCGTGCTTGGGGTCCACGCGGGTCCGCTTTTCCCCGCGGGTCGTCGCGTGGCCCAGCAGGGCCTGCTGGATTGTTTTGTTTCTGCGAGCTGTGCCGTTTGAGCCGTTGCAGTCCTGGCGTGTGGGAGGCATCTCCGTGTCCATGGCGCTGCGGCCTGGACTCCTCGGCGGCGACCGCGCACGGGCCGGCTCTGCGCGGATGCCTTGCCCGGGACGTGCAGTGGGGGCCCATGCCAGCAAACACCTTGCTGCATTGCTTGCCTCCCGGTTGCCCCGTGTTACTTGGGTTTCGATGGTTTTGCTATGGGAAGCGTGACGTTCCCACACCAAATATCCGTGGACGTGCTGGGATCTCGGGGTTGGGTTTCTTGTGGACGATTTCTTGTTGTCGAGCTCCTACTCTTCGGGGCGGCTTTGCGCGGATGCCCTGCCCGGGACGTGTCCATGCAAGCGTGCTTTCATGGGATCGCGCCTCGGTGTCCAGACTGCGAGGGCATGCGTATCAAGGGCCGCCGCGTCGCTCCAGGCTGCCTTGCATCGTCGGATTCCATCTTAAAGTCGACCCCTGGACCCCTCGACGGACAAGGGGGGGGAGAAATCTGCCAAGCGTAGCTGTTCGCGCCCTCCGTGGCTGCGGTGGCGGTGGTTGCGCCGACGGCGGCGGCGGCGACGGCGGCGATGGTGGCGGGGGCAGCGACGATAACGATCATGACGACGGCAAAGGCGGCTAGACAACGAGGCCGAGGCTGAGGCCGAGGCCGAGGCCGACAGCTGCGGCGGCGACGGCGGCGGCTGCGACGGTGGTGGCCGCTGCGGCGACGGCAACAGCAACCGCGGCGGCTTCGACGAGGAAGGGCCGCCCCTGGGCGGCGACGGCGGTCCGCAGCGCGGTGCCTCCTGGCGGCGAGGCTGCCGAGGTCCAGGCCGTCCAGACGGAGCTCTCTGAGGACCCGCCGCAGTCGGCGTCGCCCTCGTCGGTGTCGGCGTCGTCGGCGTCGCCCTCGTCGGCGTCGGCGTCTGCGGCGTCGGCGCCCCACATTTTGAAAACGAGCTGCCCTCCAGCCTCGAAGCTGTTGCAAACTTATGATGCGAACGTGCGCGGCGCTGAGGCGAGAGCACACTTTTGAGATCGAACCGCCCTTCATCCTCGAAGCTGTTGCAAACTTGAAGAAGCTTCAGGATCATAAATGGTGGATACTTCCCAGGAGCGTGCCCGCCGCTCTATCGACACGTTTGGGAGTGCGACAGGGAAGTTTTTGTGGGCCATGGAGGGAGAAGGGGAGGTGGAGGAGGTGGATGAGGATGAGGATAATGAGGAGGAGGAAAAGGAGGAGGAGGAGGAGGAGGAGGACCAGATAAAATCAGAGATACAGCGGCGACTCCTCGTACGTCCCTACAGGCTATCCTGTCTTGATGCTTTAGGGCGAATTTAGGTTGAGTCGGTTGAGTGTTTTTAGGTTTTGATGGTTTTTGATGCCGACGACGATTGTAATGATGGTGGTTATCAAATCGTAGTGCTGATGGTGGTGGCGATGGTGATGGTGATGATGGTGGTGCTCATCACATCCAGAATCACCATCATCACCATCACCATCATCACCATCACAACCGCCCTCACCATACCATCATTACCATCCCCATCATAATCATCATCATCATCATCATCATCATCATCATCATCATCATCATCATCATCATCATAATCATCATCATCATTATCATCATCATCACCATCACCATCACCATCACCATCACCATCCATACCATCAGCATCGCCATCACCATCACCATCGTCACCATTGTGGTCCGTAGGACTTGGCTCAAAATAATAATGTCGTCGTCCGCTGGGGCGGTTTCCCCGAGCCCTCCAGCCTCGTCGTCCCCTCTTTTTTTGAGGGCAGCTTCGCCGAGCCATGCTTCTTCTTCGAGGGCAGCTGCTTCGCCGAGCCCTGCTTCTTCTTCTTCAAGGGCAGCTTCGCCGAGCCCTGCTTCTTCTTCGAGGGCAGCAGCTTCGCCGAGCCCGAGCCCGAGCCCTGCGGCCGCGTCGAGGGCAGCTTCGCCAAGCCGTGGCAGCTGCAACAGCTCGGACGCAGAATCGGCCGTGGCAGCTGCAACAGCTGCCGTGGCCGCTGCCGACGCAGCGGGCTCCGAAGAGGACAGCGGCTCCAACAGCGGCTCCGACAGCGGCTCCGAAGAGGACAGCGGCTCCAGCAGCGAGGCAGCCGCGGCTGCAAGAGCGAAGGCGAAGGCCGCCCCGAGCAAAGTAGTCGAGAAGTTCCCGCCTTCGTTGTCCATGACCCTGGAGGAGCACGTCGCCAGCCACGACTACCCAAAGCACGTCTCCACCTGCGGCGCTTGCAAATTTTGGAAGAACAAGGAGAACTGGAGCGCCTCGATGTCTGCGACGAATCCAGTAACACTGAAGAGTGAAACTTGGATAGGCTGCGTTGGTGGTAGATTTGCAGTCTGCTTGTTCTGCTCGGCGTTCAAGGGCGCTCGCTGCATTTCCACCATAGGCCAGGGATCCGCGAGTTTCCAACGCAAGGAAAACCTCGTGCGCCATGCACAGTGCGAGGAGCACCAGGCAGCAGAAGCGGCGTGGAAAGAGCGGATTCGAGCGGAAGGTGCGCACCAGGGTCTCCCCGTGTCTGTGTTCCACAACGGCTGCATCAGCTGCAGCAGCTGCAACAGCCGTGGCGCCTGCGCCCGCCGTCGTCCGCAACGCCGACCAGCGCCCTGGTTGCCGCGCAGTGGTCGCCACCCGTGCAATGTTGGAGACAACCAGTTCCTTCAGTAGTTTCGACGTGTGGCGGGATGCGTTCGTTGGAGGCGACCGCCAAGTTTTGGAGTCCAGCCGGCAGCGCCGAAGGCTGGTGACCACCATGGATCAGCAGGAGAAGATCATCACGCAGAGGATCCTCAGACATGGTGTTGTTTTTCGTTTGGCTGCGGACGGCCTCGACCGCGCGTACCAGGTCGAAATTAGCACCGTGCTGTGGTCGATCCCGAAGGCTTTGGACTTCCTCCCAAGCTACGGTCTCGAGGCAAGCTGGCTGGAACAGCTGGGCCCCAGAGGGCCCTGGATCGTGGATCGGGTGATCGGGATGCGGGAGTTCCCGCGGGACATGGACTGCGACGGCAAGGCTTCCATTCTGGAGGAGTGCGTCCGTCGCGCGCGCCAGGCGGCAGGCGGGGAGGTGGACGGGGACTTGCACAAGCATGTGCGACAGGAGACTCGGGCATGGTGCAGCGATGGGGCGGATCTAAGTGTACCCCTGGCTGCAACAACTACGTTCCCTGGGCTGGCGTTTCACGCGTGGGGCGAGTCTCGCTCGCCCCAGAAGGTTCTGGCCAATTCGATGAAAGGAGACAGCGAAATGACGACCGCGGACGAGCTGCTGGCAAAGGGTAAGAAGCCGCCAAGTCTGGCCAAGTTCCTGACTACCTCCACCGTGTTCCGCAGCAGCTGGTGGGAGACGGCGTCGCGTTCGTCAAAAACTTCGGCTGGGCCCCCCAGCGTTTCAACTGTCGGGGGAGGCCCTATGCATGGGAAAGTCGGCGTTGGGAAGTCATTTTCGAGGCGTTCGGAGCGGAGTCCCAGGGGGGTGACAAAGATCGGCGCATTCTCGCCCGACATATTCCGGAAGGGCTCGGGGGCGAGAACAGTTCGCGCCTGCTCCTGGGGGGGTTGCTGGCCAACTTGAGCGCGGAGCACTACTCCTGGGTCGCCGCCGGAGACAAGAGCAACCCCGACGCTGCCAGCGTTCAATCCAGGGCCGCCGCTTTCCTCTCCAAGCTGGATGCATTGTTCGTTAAGGGGAATATTCTGGCCATCCCCGACACGTTTACTGGCGCCACCCTCAAGTTTCTGAAGGCCACGAAGCGGTTCATGTGCGGCACTGGCGTCCAGACCGTTGGTATCGGCGATTGGAGCACGGAGCCCCGGGCCCGCGAAGCCGCCCACGCGGCTCTTCGACGAGCGCAGGGGATCGTGGCCAATGTGAAGGAGAACATGAAGCTACATCGGCCAGAGCATTCTTGGTTGCACGCCTGTACAGCCTTTCGCTTGCCTTCCCCCCCGTCCCTGTCTGCAACAGCAGAGCATGCAACAGAAGCCGAGGCCTGTTTGAAGCGCATCTGCCAGGCGGCAGACCTCCCCGAGCAGAAGGCAATCTCCCAGCTGCGGCAAATGTTGCCCCGTGCCGAGGAGCATCATCATCGAAACGGGGGCACCGCGCGGCAGGCTTGGGGCCGCGCTGCGGTGGAGTGGCCCGAGCTCCACAGCGGCCGTCGCCTCGTGGAGCTCTTCCTTGTATGGAAAACGAGCACGGGCAACTTGGAGAGGCGATTCCGCCGTTTCTCGGAGGTGCATTGCCCCGAGAGGGCGCGGCTCCTCGACGTGTCCGTCGAGGAGTGCACGCTCGTGGACCAGGCGCCCTCCAGCAGGTTGCTGCGCACGTGGCTGGACGGCAACGACGAGAGCAGCTCTGCCGCCAGTCGTTGGTACAGGCACGTGCTCAAGCTACATGAGGTCGCGCAGGGGAAGATCGTGCCGCTGAGGAGGGCCGAGAGGCGCGACAAGGGAAGCACGCGGGAGCCTGGGGCAGCACGTCGGACAGAGGTGGGCTTCGGGCAAGCGCGCCCGCCATCTCGCGGAGGGCGCCCCCGATCTCGCTGCGTTGGCTCAGGAGGCGGCCCAGACGAGCGGCGCAGATCCAGTCGGGCCCGCTGCAAAAGTCGTCGCCGCTGTCGCCGAGCGGGAGGCCAAGATCCGAGAGCGCAATATTGGAGGGGCGAAGGCCGCCGCCAAGGCCAGGAGTACCCGAGAGAAGAAAGTCCCGCGCAGTAGTGCCAGGCCAGCTGCGGGCCGCGACGCTTACTTGCAGCCCCCGCTGGGCCCGTGCTGGCTCGCATGGTCGATGGGGGCGCTCGCAACAAGGCGCAGCGCTTGCGTTTCAAGGTGTTTCAGGACCCCGCTGAGTTCGACGCGACGGCCGCAGCACTGCGCCCAGGCACCATGGCCGCGCCATAGTTTGTTGAAAAAGAGCGCCGCACATTTTCGCCCGACCTTACCTCCCCCCCTGCGCCCTTCAGTGGGCGCCGCTGCCGCGGGCGGCGGCGCTGCCCGCCGCTGGGGACCTGAAGGTCGCCGATGGGGGGGGGGGGGGGGG
>CAUYUJ010003949.1:43805-74273 GCA_963575745.1 Prorocentrum cordatum
TAGAGCTCCCAGGGAGCTCTGACATACCATGTTGGAGCTCCCACGCAGCTCCTACTAGCTAAAACCGGAGGAGCTGTAGTACAAGTCGACGTCTAACTTGATATGTTGCACCTCCCTGGGGATACCCCAGGGAGGTGTAACATATCAAGTTAGGCGTCGAATTGTATTACAGCTCCTCCAGTTTTGGCTAGTAGGAGCTGCGTGGGAGCTCTAACATGGGATGTTAGTAGAGCTCCCATCTTCAGGCCGGCAGCTGGGAGTACTTGCTCAACCATCGCAAAGGCTTGCGGAGCCAGAGGGGGCGGTGCGAGTTGAATATCACGTTGGCGCGTCAGGAGGAAGAACACGATGAGGCGTTGGATCATGAGCGCCGCCTGCGCTGGGTCCAACATAAGCAGCAGCAGTTGGACAATGACGGCATGATGATCTTCGACCGTCCAGGAGTCTGGGAGGGCCAGGAGAGACCCCACGGGTGCCTGGACGCGACCGCGCGCAGGCAGTTGAGCGATGAGGAGATCAGGTGGAACACTCAGATGATAAGACTGGGGGCGTCGGAACCCGCCACGGGCGACTGGGGTCGAAGACTGTGTACGGCACCACTGGGATCTGCAGCGGTGGATGAGGCAGCAGCGGCGCCTGTCAAACGCCCAGAGTCGCAAAAGAGAGAGGCGTCGCTGCAACAGCCGCTGCAACAGCCGCTGCAACAGCCGCTGCAACAGCCGCCGCAACAGCCGCTGCAACAGCGCAACAGGCGCTGAACAGGCGCTGCAACAGCCGCGCAACAGCCGCTGCAGACAGCCGCCCGCGCTGCGACAGCCGCTGCAGTAGTAGAGCACACCCAGCTTTCCTGTAGCGCAAGCACCTCGGCTCAAGGCATTTCTTGCAGCGCCTGCAGGCTGCCATGCCAGAGATGGGGCGCAAGGGCAATGGCAAGGGCGCCAGGTCAGACCAGCCAAATCTGGGCTAGCTGTAGTACCCCCCCCCCCCCCCCTCCCCCCCCCCCCCCCCCCCCCCCCCCCCCCCCCCCCCCATGTCTGATATGAGCTCCCATGGAGCTCTAACATACCACGTTAGAGCTCCCATGGGGCTCTAGCATGGCAGGTTAGAGGACGTTAGGGCTACATTGGAGCTCCAACATGCCATGTTAGAGCTCACCTGGAGCTCTAACATGGTATGCTACATGATGTTAGAGCTCACAGGGAGCTTTAACATGTCATGTTCGAGCTCCCAGGGGGCTCTACAATGTCATGGTAGAGCTCCCTGGAAGCTCTAACATGGCATTTTAGAGGGTGGTAGAGCTCCATTGGAGCTCTAACATACCATGTTCGAGCTCCCATGGGGATCTAAAATGGCATGCTAGAGGATGTTAGAGCTCCCAGGGAGCTCTGACATACCATGTTGTTAGAGCTCCCACGCAGCTCCTTCCTACAAGCCAAAACTGGAGGAGCTGTAGTACAAGTCGACGTCTAACTTGATATGCGACACCTCCCTGGGAGGTGTAACATATCAAATTAGTTGTAACAGCTGGGCCCTCAGGCAACCCGAGCGACATGGTGCCCGACGACGCCGAGGAGCCCCGCGACGCGGCGCCCGAGGGGGGCGCCCTTCCAGCCGCGCTCGTCGGACCTCGTCCGAGCCGCGTTGGGGCGAGCCGCGCTCGGAGCCGACCTCGTCCGAGCCGCGCTCCTCCAGCGCCACATGAGGAGGCGCATGAGGAGAGCCCGATGGATGAGAGCGACGGCGCTACCCATGAGGAGGAGGACGAGTTTGCCGAGGAGGACGGCGTGACATCCAGTCGCTCGGGCCCGCCATCAGAGTGGGGCTGCGGCGATATCCAGTACTGCGCCTACCAGTACGAGTGCATGCGCCAGCAGGCGGGCGGGGGACGTGATCCTCAGCTCGCCCAGGAGGAAATGCGCGAGCAGGCGGAGGCGCTGGGGAGAGCCATGCGAGAGTCGATGACGCGGATGCAGGCGTGGGTAGTGTCGGCTGAAACATCGGCTGCAACAGCTCCTGGTGACGTGCTGGTGGCTGCCAGGCTGCGTGATGAGCCTGCGCTCTTGATGCCTGGAGCGGCCTCTGGTGCTCCTGTCGCGCCACCTATTTCAGGATCACCGTCGGCTGCGCCATCTGCAGATCATCGGGATTGGCAGGCAGCCGCGCCGCGGCGGGAGAAGAAGAGGGGCCAGCAGGGCTTAGTAGTCCCTGAGGATTACGGCCTCCCCAGGACGAAGCCGAATATGCCTGAGCCGCCTGGCCAATTGCGTGCTCCAGGCCAGGGGCCATCGCAGCGGAAGCTGTAACAGCGGAAGCGGGCCCTGGCTGCGTCGTGAAGGAGGCGTCCACCGTGCAGAAAGGAGACGTCGTCTTCTGCCTGGTGCAACCGCAGCACCAATACTACGCGCACATTGTGCTCAAGGCAGAATGGGACTTCCACAGGCGCGAGTACAAGTACAGGATCGGCGGCATGAGGCAGAACATCAATGGCTATTGTTTTTTTGGGAGTCGCGCCCATGTATTACACGCACCCTGACGAGGCAAAGCAACATCTGCGAGCCTCGGTGGGACCAGCCCGCGTCTGGGAGCAGCTGACAGCTTGCACAGACTGTCACAGTAAATCGCGGGGCCTCTCCGAGCGCGCTTCTGGTAGACTGCAACAGTCGACTGCGACACGCCAGTTCTGGTTTAGGCATTGCTTCTGTCAGCGCCAGTGCTCGCTCGACCTGCACAGATGCGCCTATCGGATGAGCCCTGCCTTCCGCTATGCAACAGATACGCACGCAATTCGAGTACGCGGCACCCTCGCACACATTTCGAGCGGGGTTGTGGGCGGCTAGCATGATGACTGAACACCGCAAGTTCTCGAGCGCCTGACCCGGTCGGCGAAGTGCTTCCAGTCGCGTCGGGTGGTGACTGTCTGTCAGATACCCTTCGGCGCCGGTGACCTGATGAAATTTGCCTTATACTGTAACAGCGGCACGCCTGTGCGGCCCACCGCATACGCTTTGACGCTGTGCGGACTGGGCATGTCTTGCGGTTTTCCTTGGTGCTGAGCCGGCTGCACGACTGAGGTGTGTGTGTGTTTGTATATGATTAGCACACATCATATCAACACGAAGTACATGTATTGTGTGTGGTATTGTCCTCTCGTGCGTCTCATCTTAGGAGCGTGCCACTCGTTCAGGGACCCTGGCATCCAGCTCGCTGGCCTCAGGTTGCCAGTTGACTTACTCAGGCCAGCTCGCTGGCCTCAGGTTGCCAGTTGACTTACTCAGGGGGATGGCAGTGGTGAGGGGGATGGGAAGGGGCTGGGACGGGGACGGTTGTGCGGAATCGGCAGAGTCTTTGTGGCCAGCGCTCCGCTGCAACAGCCGCACACATTTCGAGTGGGGTTGTGGGCGGCTAGCATGACTGAACACCGCAAGTTCTCGAGCGCCTGACCCAGTCGGCGAAGTGCTTCCAGTCGCGTCGGGTGGTGACTGTCTGTCAGGTACCCTTCGGCGCGGGTGACCTGAAGTTATGCAGAGAAGCGTGACAGCAAAACGGCGAGCTTCTGCGACTCGTCTCCTCTCGCCGTCTGCTGCGCCTCCGCTGCAACAGCTCCTGCGCCTCCCCGCCCCCAAGGTCCCTGGCGGCGGGCGGCGCTGCCGCGGGCGGCCGCGGCACCCCCGCAGGCCCACGTGGGGGAACCAGGATGACGATGACGAGGAGGACGAGGCTAGGGGGAGGAGCAGGAGGAGGAGTCCAGGCGGGAGGAGGGGGGTGGAGCGCATCATGCTCTGAGCTAAGGTGCCCGCGAGAGCATCTGTTACTGGCGCGAGTGGGAATGGGCCCACGACAGGACTCTGCGCACGTGCTGCGCATGGCTGGAACAGCGAGCGCAGGCGCCCCCATGCATCCCTGAGCTCAGAGATGAGGAGAAAGACGCCCATATTCAGATCAACTGTATTCCTGATGCAGATTGTCTCACCCTCCAGGCCGCTAGGCGTTAGGCGCTTGGATGCTTGGGCTGCCTGGTTCGAATTGTTCTAGCCTCTAGCCTTCGGCTGTCTGGTGCCCAGTACCTCCCTGGTCGCCACCAGCTGGGCGCAGCAAGCGAGGAGGAAGAGGCCACCAGAGAGGGCACTAGGGCCCTAGGGCACCACACCCGGGACCCCACAGAGCCCCGAGCACCCCAGCAGATCCGCGACAGGATTCGCATCCTTACATCATCTTGGCATATTGGCCCAAGCTGGGGCAAGAGCCATTGGGGGATCCTTTATTCAGCACCTCATCCCAGGGGTCTCCCAGCGCGGACTCGCAGTCGGTGTCTGCCTGCCTTCTGCGAGACATGTTCGGCGGCTCGGATGACGAGGCCACTGAAGGTATGACGCTTTATGTTGAAGCCAGAGTTGCTGTGGGCGTTCGGACCGTGGCCGCCGCCGCTGCGAGTCCGCAACAAGCCAGCCAGGGAGGTTTTGCAGCGGGCGTGGGCGCCGCTGGCGGCACCCGCAGCAGCGCGAGATCCAGACAGCATCGCTTCCTCTAGACATAAGGGCTTGCAAGAGCCGTCGGCATCGCTTCCAGAGATCAGGGCCTGCGAGATCCAGACAGCATCGCCCTCTCCAGCACAGGTGCATCCAGCATCAGCATCGTCGCTTCCTCCAGGGAGCGTCGGAGACGGCGGAGCAGCTCGAGGGCCTTGCGGCGTGAACGTCGAGGTCAAGGTCATGGCCAATGACACCATCAGCGCCGATGGCATGGGCAATGGGAACAATGACACATTTTCGTTCATCACAGATCGCCCGGGGCTCGACCTTTCACGCGGCGGGCCGCCTACCGACGCTGTCGAGGGCCGAGCAGGATGCGGCGACGGTGGCGACAAGGCCTCTGGAGTTCGGAGCCCGAGGGCCTTTGCAGGGGTCGATGGCGGCAGCGCATTTCAGTTCGCGAAGGTCGCCTGTTTCGACGACAACGGCGAGAGAGTGACAGCGCCTGCCAGGCGTCGCATGCGCTCGCGCAGCCGAGAGACGCGGCTTAAGATGATGTGGGAAGGCGCCCGGAGGACGCTCGACAGGTGCTTAGTGACTGTCGCGGCATGCAATCGATGTTTGTACACCAGCCCCTCGTCGACATCGACGTTGGTCTAGTGATGAAGCGCGTGCGGCACCTCCACGATCGTGCCATCGCCTCTGGGCGCTCCGTCTACATCGGCACGACGAGCGACCCTTCATGGCGATGGAATGGAGGACGGGGGTGGCGTGGAAACGACCGAAGCTTCATGCGCGGGCACAAGCTCAGCTACGATGGGATGCAAGTGGTCGCGTCCTTCCCCGGCAAACAATGCGGAGAGGTTGAGAAGCATGTGATCGCGCACTTCCCCCGTGCTGACAACAAGGTCGCGTCGCAGCAGGGACTTGCGGTCAGGCGCTGCGCATACAGCTTCCTATATGTCTGTAGGACATTATGAGCGCCATTTGCGAAGCTGCCCAGCTCCGCTGTCTTGCGCGCGCAGTGGCCACTACCCAGGCGTGGTACGTGTGGGGGCGACTGAGGCTGCGATGCAGAAGTGACAGAATCGCCAGTACGCTGCAACAGCCGCTGCAACAGCCGCTGCAGTAGTAGAAGAGCTCAACACAGAAACTGGCGAGCGTGAGGACGATCTCCCGTTTCGACCTCACCTCTGGCTGGAACGACTGAGGTTGCGATGCAGAAGTGACAGAATCGCCAGTACGCTGCAACAGCCGCTGCAACACAGCCGCTGCAACAACACCAGCCGCTGCAACAACAGCCGCTGCAACAACAGCCGCTGCAACAACAGCCGCTGCAACAACAGCCGCTGTAACAACAGCCGCTGTAACAACAGCCGCTGCAACAACAGCCGCTGCAACAACAGCCGCTGCAACAAGAGCCGCTGCAACAACAGCCGCTGCAACAACAGCCGCTGCAACAGCAGCCGCTGCAACAACAGCCGCTGCAACAACAGCCGCTGCAACAACAGCCGCTGCAACAGCCGCTGCGACAGCCGCTGCGACAGCCGCTGCAGTAGTAGAGCACACCCAGCTTTCCTGTAGCGCAAGCACCTCGGCTCAAGGCATTCCTTGCAGCGCCTGCAGGCTGTCATGTCAGAAATGGGGGCTAGCGCAGGGGGGCATCCTGGCCCATGTCCAGAAACCGTCACCATGGACCCTGACAACACTGGACGCATTGATGCTCCATGGCTACAAGTCAAGGGGTACGTTTCGAAGACGAATTGAGAACCTAATGAGCCCTGGTGGCACTGTGCACCGTGCGACAAATGGGCAGCCCCGACGCGCCATAATTCGCAGGACCACATCAAGAATGTAAAGAATAAGTATCTCTGGTTCCATCATGCTTGCCCACAGGGTTCTGGTGAGGACAAGACCGCATGGTGCTCTACCATCATGAACACGGTGGAGCTCCACCCGAGCTACGTCTAGAAGAAGTGGGAATACGATGAAGCGGAGGACTGGAGGCCGACGAGGAAGGCCAAGGTCAACAAGGCCAGAGAGGGCAGAGGAGAGCAATGGCAAAGTGAAGGCCATCAGCAAGAAGCTGGAGCAGCTGCAGGAGAGAACACCTGGAAAAGCTGGAACAGCTCAAGAGCTGCGTCATCAAGAGCTGCAACAGCAGGAGCTGATACAGCAGGAGCACAGCAGTGGCAGCAGCAGGACGGGCTAACCACCGTTATCACCACGATGCTCAATTCCTTGACCAACGCACAGAGCAACAAGGACAAGAAGATGGATGAGATTCTGGCCCTCCTGCGGGCACAGGGACAGATGCTCATGCATCTCCAGCGGGCACAGGACAACCTGCAGAAGAAAGTCGAGGAGCTCGATCGGAAAGTGGAGGAGCTCAAGCAGAAGGACAAACAGCAGCACCAGTGAGCTCAGCAGCAGGACAAGTGACCTCGCATGGGCGTCTGGTAGCCGATGCCAGAGGCGTGCAGCCCGGCTCGCGCGCTGGCTCTTTCGCCGCGCTGGCGCGGCGCAGGGGGCTGGAATATGGCTCCTGAAGTCTTGGAAGGCTTTGGGCTTGTTGTTCGCAAATTGGGTATGCTCCTTATGGTCCCCACAGCGCCCACCTGTCGGAGCCCCACCTCGAGCTCGATCCTCGGCTACTTCGTTTTGGGAGCAGGCGTTGCTATATTGATTTCAGGCGCTGGCTTCATGCGTCCACGGAGTTCTAACATATCATGTTAGAGCTCCCACGGAGCTCTAACATACGATGTTAGAGCTCCATTGGGGCTCTACCATAATCTAACATGCTATGTATGTTAGAGCTCCACTGGAGCTCTAACGTGCCATGTTAGAGCTTCCAGGAGGGAGCTCTAATATAATCTAGCGTGCTATGTTAGAGCTCCGTTGGAGCTCTAACGTGCAATGTTAGAGCTCACTGGGAGGTCTAACATGCAAGTTTAGAGGTGCCGGGGAGTTCCCTGGCATCACATGGTTCAGCTCCCAGGGAGCTATACATAATAACATGACATGTTAGAGGTCCCACGGAGTTCTAACACCCGATGTTAGAACTCCCAAGGAGCTCCAACATATTCTAACTTGCTATGTTAACAGCATATTAGAGTTGCCTCCCATACTCGATGGGACTTCTAACATAGCATGTTCGAGCTCCCATCGAGCCGTCCCCCCCGCCGTCGTCGTCGTCGTCGTCGTCCCATTGGGCACGTCCGCATGCCGTCCCCCCGCCATCGTCGTCGTCGTCGTGATGATGATGATGATGATGGTGATGGTGGTGGTGATGATGGTGATGGATGATGGTGGTGATGGTGATGGAGATGATGTTGATTGTATATATATATACGATCGGATAGTCGCCATTCGAAATTATCATTATCATCGTCGGAAACATCGTCATCATCACAATCAGAAAAACATGACATCGCCATAATCACAATCCAAAAAAACATCAAACAACAGGAAGGACCATAATCACATCAGAAACACTTGGAAACATCAGCCTAAACCAGCCCTAATCCCAGCCAGTCGAGGGGGCCGCTTCCGACGAGGAGGCCGGGGGCTCTAACAAGCCATGTTAGAGCTCCCACGGATCTCTAACAAGCCATGTTAGAGCTCCTTGGGAGCTCTAACATAGCATGTTAGAGCTCCCAGGGAGCTCTCACATACTCGAACATGCTATGTTAGAGCTCCGTTTGGGGCTCCAACATACCATGTTAGAGCTCCCAGGGAGCTCCCACTTAGCTTTAACATGCTATGTTAAAGATCCGCTGGAGCTCGGTATTTTAGAGCTCCCAGGGGGCTCTAACATGGGAGCTCTATCTAATATAGCATGTTAGAGCTCCCAGGGAGCTCTAACATACTCGATAATGCTATGTTAGAGCTCCGTTGGAGCTCTAACATACTGGAACATGCGATGTTAGAGCTCCGTTGGGGCTCTAACATGCCATGTTAGAGCTCCCACGGAGCTTTAACATACCATGTTAGAGCTCCCATGGGGGCTCTGACATGCTCGAATCCTCGGCGCCTGTTAGAGCTCCGTTGGAGCTCTAACAAGCCATGTTAGAGCTCCCACGGAGCTCTAACATACCATGTTAGAGCTCCCAGGGAGCTCTAACATACTGGAACATGCTATGCTAGAGCTCCGTTGGAGCTCTAACAAGCCATGTAGAAGCCCACGGGAGCTCTAACATTCCATGCCAGCTCCCAGGGAGCTCTCACATACTGGAACATGATATGTTAGAGCTCCCAGGGAGCTCTAACATACTCGAACATGCTATTTTAGAGCTCCGTTGGAGCTCTAACAAGCCATGTTAGAGCTCCCACGGAGCTCCTGACATACCATGTTCGAGCTCCCAGGGAGCTCTGACATACTGGAACATGCTATGTTAGAGCTCCGTTGGAGCTCTAACATACCATGTTAGAGCTCCCACGGAGCCCTAACATACCATGTTAGAGCTCCCAGGAAGCTCCCACTGAGCTCTAACATGCTATGTTAAAGCTCCGCTGGAGCCCAGTATTTTAGAGCTTCCATGGGGGCTCTAACATGGAAGCTCGATTTTAGCATGTTAGAGCTCCCTGGGAGCTCTAGCATCATATAACATGCTATGTTAGAGCTCACACGGAGCTCAAATATGCCATGTTAGAGCTCCCAAGGAGCTCTAACATACTGGAACTTGCTATCTTAGGGCTCCGTTGGAGCTCTAACATGCCATGTTCGAGCTCCCACGGAGCTCTAACATACCATTCTAGAGCTCCCAAGGGAGCTCTAACATACCCGAACATGCTATGTTAGAGCTCCGCTGGAGCTCTAACATACCATGTTAGAGCTCCCAGGGAGCTCCCACTGAGCTCCCACTGAGCTCCGTTGGAGCTTGGTATTTTAGAGCTCCCAGGGGGCTCTAACATGGGAGCTCCAATCTCGCATGTTAGAGCTCCCAGGGAGCTCTAACATACTCGAACATGCTATGTTAGAGCTCCGTTGGGGCTCTAACAAGCCATGTTAGAGCTCCCACGGAGCTCTAACATACCATGTTAGAGCCCCCAGGGAGCTCTAACATACTGGAACATGCTATGCTAGAGCTCCGTTGGACCTCCAACATGCCATGTTCGAGCTCCCACTGGGCTCTAACATGCCATGTTAGAGCTCCCAGAGGGCTCTGACATACTCGAACATGCTATGTTAGAGCTCCGTTGGAGCTCGAACAAGCCATGTTAGAGCTCCAACGGAGCTCTAACATACCATGTTAGAGCTCCCAGGGAGCTCTAACATACTGGAACATGTTATGTCAGAGCTCCGTTGGAGCTCTAACATGCCATGTTAGAGCTCCCACGGAGTTCTAACATACCATGTTAGAGCTCCCAGGGAGCTCTAACATAATGGAACATGCTATGTCAGAGCTCCGTTGGAGCTCTAACATATTATATTACAGCTCCCAATGAGCTCTAACATAGCATGTTAGAGTTCCCAGGGAGCTCTAACATAATCGAACATGATATGTTAGAGCTTGAGTAACGGGCAACGGGGACTTAAGGCCACCCAATACACTTGCGCATCCTCCTCATCCTCGCCCCCCCCTCATCCTCCTCCTCCCCCTCATCGTCATCCTCCCCCTCCTTTAGTGGGGGAGGGGGGGAAGGAAATGTGCGCCCGCGCCCATTTCGGCACAACCCTCAGGAGAATCGTCGCCCACGGGGGGCTCCAAATGTGTAGTTGTAATGAACTTCTGTCGTAGCAGTGCCGCTGTAAGTAAGGCTCCAGGTTCGTCTCTTCTGATAAGCCTGCGCGCGTGGGAGGGGGGGGGGAGGATGAGGGGGGACGAGGGGGGGGGGGGGGGGGGAGGGAGAGGCGGAGGGAGGAAGAGGAGGAATGCAGGAAAGGTGGGAGAGAAGGGGGATGGATGGACGATGAAGGGGCGACGAGGGCTGGTGATTTTTGTTCTTGCACGCCAGGGTCGTTGTTCGCGCCCTCGGTTCGTTTCCGAGGGCCCCGCAGGGTGGTGGCAGGAGTGGGCCTCCAGAGACGCCGAACCTGGGGGGTTTCCCCGAAGGGCTTAGGCGACCCGTCCTCCTCCTCCATCCCCCTCCTCATCCTCCCCCTCCTCATCCTCCCCCTCCTCCTCCTCCCCCTCCTCCTCCCCTCCTCCCCTTCCTCCTCCTCCCCACCCCCCCATCCCCCCCCCCTCCCCCCCCTGCGTCGGCCGCCGTCGGGGCCAGCGCCAGTGGCACGTTTGCGAGCGCTCCGTCTCCGTGGCCGTTTTGGCCCGAGCGCGGCATCCTCAACCCAAGCTCATCCGCCACCGCGGTGCAGCGCCCGTTGCTACATGACTCTCGGCCAAGGCGGCAAGGGCGTTGCGCTTTCGAACCAGATGAAGGCGCACGCGAGGCGCGACATCGAGCGAGCCATGGAGAATTGCGCCAGGAAGTTGGATCACAGTCACCCCTTTGTACAGGATCTGTTCAAGAGCCCCGAGCGGTTCGACGAGCAGACCAAGAAGATTGCGGCTCGCATCGCGAAGGTCTCCAACTTGAAGGCCGCGCAGAAGGCGGACAAGAACATTGGCCCGCCCATCCAGTTGGTCAACATTGGGGAGGATTGGCCAGATGATGACGATGATGATGGTAGCGATTTCGCCTTTCACGGTCGCTCGTCGGAATCCGACTGAGTGCCAGGCCGTCGTCGCTGCAGCGGGTGATGAGTTTAGGCTGTTGGGCCAACTCATGCGTGCGACGCAGCTGTGCTATGCTGAGCCCTTTCTTGGCTCAGAAGCTTCGTGCCTGTGCGAACAAAGATCATGCCCCTGCTCCTGCTCTGCTCTGCGTCCTGCTCCTGCTCTGCTTCTCTCCTGCTCCTGCTCCTGCTCTGCTTCCTGCCGGATCCCCCCCTCCCGACTCCCTCCCACAGTCCAGTGTCCTCCCTGTTTATCCTCCTCGTCTCTCCCCTCCTCCTACCCCTCCTCCTCCTCCTTCGACGCGTCAGGCCCGTCGGACCGACCAGGCCCGACGCCTCGGCAAGATGGTCGAGGCACGTGCGCATTCGAGTCGAGCGGCGCTGCTGCCCCCCCCCGCCGCCCGCTGCCCGCCCGTCGGCTTCGTCCTTGTTTGCGTCGGCGTCGCCAGCTGGGCCCGACGGGCCTCTCGAGGGAATGACGCGCCGCTCGCTCAAGGCATCTCGAGCGCGAGTGAGTCAGTCTGGCCGCGAGTAAATCAAGCGTGCGAGTGCCAGGGCTTGGGGGGAGCATGCATAATCCAAAGCATCACGGCACCACATCGCCCATACAACATAACACAATGCACCCATAAACCAAAGCATGCATAGCGCAACGCATACATAACACAAAGCATCCATAAATCAAAGCACCCACGCACCAACGCGACCATATACCAAATCGCCCCTACAATCAAATCATACATACACCAAAGCATTCAGAAAATTAACCGCCCATAAACCAAATCACCCATACGCCAACGCATCCAGAAACCAAAGTATTCAAGACCTTAAAGCATTCGTAAGCAGAATCAACCAAAGCAGCAGAAACACCGGCACTATCAACAACATCCATAGAACCTGGAACCAATCAGCATACCATCATAATGCACCCGTAGCCGTTTTGGTTCTAAATGCCCACGCGGGAATCAGTGATCGGAGACCTCAAGTCCTATATACAACGGAATGGGTGTGGCGACGGGCCCGACATATCGGCGTCCGCTTGCGCTCGCGTCTTGCTCTTGTCTCTCGGCGGGGGCTGCGCAGGTTCCAGTCTGACAGTCGGTGGTGTGTCGAGCTTCATCCGCCCTCTGATTCGGCCTGCTGTTCGCGTCAGCCTCCTGGACCACTTCCCCGCGGTAGTGGCATCGCTCTTGAACGTTGCCCTCTCGCGCGACGATGTCCACGCGGCGATGTCGCATCTCCTGGGGCCTTGTGTTGCCCCGCGTGCTCAGCCGTTTGCAGACGCTGGTGGAGAGCCTCCACTACAAGATGTCAGCGCTCTTGCAAGCTTCGACCCCACTGTGTACGACGGCTACGACGCCGATGCTCTTAGGACGACGCTGGTGGCCCGAGATATGGAGCTCGCCCTGCGAGACGAGAAGGAGTTGAACATGCGCCAGGAAATTAGGACATTGAAACAGCGGGCTGCTTCCTTCCACGCACAACTGGTGGCGGCGAAGGTCGCCACCTACACCCTTTGCAAGAGCGCGTGCGTCAGAATGCCAGGCGTCCGAAATATTCCAGACTACGGTGGGTTCTGTCTCGCACTTCGGCGCAACCATTGTCAACATGTGAGTGCTGAGGCAGCTTTGTGTCTGATGGCTGGGGAGGACTTTAGAGGCTCCGTATCACACCATAAGGTGCTTGCTCGGTGCGAGACTCGTGCGGCCGTGGTTGCCAGGCTTAACTTTGGAGCCCGCCGCGCGGAGCTCGACGACTCCATGGTTGCCCTATCGGCCAGCGTCGCTGGCGACGGCGACGGCGCCGACCTTTCGGCGGGCGCTGTCGCCCCCGTCTGCGCGATCGACCTTAAGACCGATGCAACTACCCAAGCTGCGATAGACCGAGAGAGTGTGATGCTCGATATTGGTAACACCAGCACGTGGGACGGAGCGGCTGGCACGGTGGCCGACATTTCCGATGACTGCCAGGATGCGCGCGGTAGTTATGATGGTGAGCGGCCAGCTTTTTCGCTAACGCAGTTGTCTGCAGATTTCCCGATTGCGTCCATCTTATGGCCCATGCATCTTGTGAGGGCAGGCACTGGCGAAGAGACCTACCGCATCTGGGGGCGCCAATTGCAGTCTGTCGGCTTCCCCTCACTCGACGATGCTTGCAACAGGATTGCGGCTGCAGGTGCGCAAGGCTTACCTCCTGGACGTGGGCGGCCTGTTCAATTATATGTGATGAACGTTGATAAGGGCGGCGACAATCAGTTTGCCGTGCGCGTGCCTGTCTCACGCGCCAAGGAGTTCAAGACCATGATGATTGGCGTGTGTTGGTGCTTGCTACGCCAGTGTCAGCTCATATTTGAAAAGCTACTCGAAGCTTTTGATTCGTGGGGCCCATGGCAGAACGATTTGTTTGATGCTGATGCCGGGCTATCGTCTGACAATTTCCCAGTCAAGTTCGTCACGGGCGTGTCTCTGATTTCAAGCCTCTGGCGAGGGCCAGGGGTGCATAATAATCCGCGCAGCATTTTCCAGGACGCAAGCGCCGACGTTAATAAGACAATACCTTGTATCCCAGGTCGCGCCATTCGAACCAGGTGGGGCAGTGTTGCCGAAGTGGCGAAGATTACCGTGACAGCGTTGGACCACCTGCCTGCCGCTTTTCGCCATCTACTTGCTCACGGCAAGACTAAGCGCCCTCCAAAAAAGACTGGCCCTGGGGCCGATGAGGCGGCACAGTACCAGGAGGAGCAACGGGCAAGAAAGAGCAGCGCGTGTGCGATGTTGGCCAACCGTTCTTTCATATTCGTCCTCATGATCACGAACATTATCATGCAGCCCCTCCCGCATTTTATAAATTGGGCGCAGAAGTGGACTGACCAGGTCAACAGGCTTCGCCAATCACACGGCGCCGATGGCCATCGCTATTTCGGCTGCACGTTCTTTTCCGACCTCGTGAACGGCATGGCGTCGAAGTTCGCCCGCGACTTCGACAACCTGATCGCGGACGGATCCTCAGTGGAATTGTGGGGGTCCGCTCTACAAGGGGTCCTTTTCGGATACACCTCTGGTGCTATTGAGCGAATAGTCCATGGGGTTCTGATGGGGTCATGTTTCTGGTGGCTTCGTTTTGTCAAGCCTTGCGAGGAGTTCCCGTTCTTGCTACTTGTCATTCCCCAGCGGCCTGCTGGCATAGAGGATGAAGCGAGGGTGACCGTATGCAGGCAGCTGGCCGATCTCTGCGCCCGATGCCAGGCTTTCAACAACGTCTTCGACGGCGTCACGCCGAAGGTGAAGGCTACCTACGCTCACCAGCTCGACGACGTCATCAACTCAGGTGGCAAGGTGCCGTCTCAGCTGTACGGTTTCACGCTCATGTTGCGGCACGTGCTCAGCGGCCATTCGCAGGACGTCGAAGGACTTCGCGGGGGGGCAACTGGCCAGCACACGCTCGCCCCCTCCACCCTCCGCTGCTGCCGCCCACGACTACAACGAAGACGGCGACGACGACGACCACGACGAGGATGACGATGACGACAACGAGGACGACGACGACGACGATTACGACTGGGACGACGAATGTTAAGACAACGACGACAGCAGCAGAGCGCGTTGCGCTGTGCAAGCGGGGGCAGGGGGCCTCATGGGGGCTAGCCCAACGGTTCGCAGGTGTTTCGTTGCATCGGGCTTATTCGTGGTTACAGTCTTTGTTTCGAAACGTGGGCCAACTTTCGGCCCGAAAGTTGGCCCAAGTTTCGGCTCGATGTTCCGCAGCGGGTAGGTGCCCGAAAGTTTCGGGCACCTACCCGCTGCAGAAAATCAGTCGGCAGGTTGGCAGTCGGCAGCGGAAGGTCGGGGGTAGGTGGGTGCAAGGGCCAGGGCCGCCCGCGGTCAGGATTCCACTCAGTGCTTCAAGTCATGACGGAGAGGGGCCGTGCCTTGAGGATTGCGGGCGCCGACCGCCGCATGCGTTTGAAATTTGGAGACGGCAGACGCCTCACTGCCGACGAATGCACGCCCATGATGGTTGCCGTTGATCAGGAGATGCGCACCTCGAGGTACACTCATAGAAACGCCGAGGTTGAGACGGCACCAGGCCCCGACTTACCGACAGATGAGAAGCCTAGTATCTGCGCTAGACATTCTGACCCAGTCAGGCTTGAACGGGCTGCGATTGGTCTTGGTCTAGCTCACGCTGCATACAGGTTGTTGCAGCGCGGGGCGGCCGTGGCGTATTCGCTCGATCCAGGGATGGCCGACCGTTGTTTTCTGGTTCCAGCCGCGTACAAACGCAACGGCATCACTGTCGCCGCTGCGACGACGGCCCGCCGTGGTCCTGGGGGCCAGCTGGAGTTGGTTGTGGATCGCCCCATCTCGCCAGTCTTCATGTCTGATCTCCTTGCCGATGCTTACTCCAGGGCAGTCGGCGAGGCAGCTGGGGCGCTGGTTCCAGCGGAGGTTGAGCACGGGAGCAAGCGCAAGCGCAAGGCTTTGTCGATTGTTATGATTTACAAGTGTCGGCTTCTGTGGTTTGACGTTCCTCGGGCGTGGCTTTCGCTCAGTGACGTGGAGGCGATCGAAGTGCAGATCTCCAAGAGGTCCAACAAGAGCAAGCCCAAACGGGCTCGAGGGGCTGACCCCGGCGCGCCCGCCATCGAGGACGCCGGCGGCGCCGCCGCCGACGGCGAGGATTCGTGGGCCCACGTGCCAAACATGGGAACAGTAAGTCCGATCGAGAGGCTCTCGGCGAGGCGCAGTGTTGTGTGTCTAAGAGGTAAAGGTCTATGTGGTTACGGCTGCGTCTTTGAGGGGCCAGACGCTGGCGCGCTCCCTCGTCGCGAGGCGGCCGCCCACCGATCGTGAGACTCTGGATTTCTCCCACAAGGCCGAGGCTTGCGTACCTATGACATCCACAGTAACAACACACCACAAGGTTGGTTTAGTTCGTTCGTGCTTGCATGGCAAGGTTGACGTGCCCCGCCAAGACGACCTTGGCGAGGGGGATCAGGGCGACGTTGACGACGACGACGGCGACGGCGGCGACCCTGGTGATTGGCTCGGGGATTACTTGGAGACACTCCTGGAGAAGGGCGGCTTCGGCGAGCCGCCTGCTGCCGACGGCGGCGACGGCGGCGACGTAGATGCAGGTGGTGGTGCGAGGCGCGTGGCCCTTTCAGAGACCGCGCAATTGCCCCTGGCCCCGACCCAGCTCGCATCGTATGCATTGCTATGCTATGCGGCATGTTGTGCCATGCAGCGTCTGTCGGAGTTAGGCGCCGTCTCGGGGTGGGGGGCGGGGGCTGCTGCAAGCGGCTTAAGGGCTTAAGCTCCTGTCGAGCCGCAGGCGGGGCGACGATATTCAGTTGGACAGTGGCAGCGAGGATGGCGACGGGCCCGATGTGCCCGACCATGGTGACTGCATCCACGCAGACCGCATTCTGGAGTCTCGCCTCGCACAACACCCGCTGGAGTCAGCCAGCAGCGTGGATCGGAGGCGGGTTCTTGCAGTGATCCGAGAGGTGGCATCGAGGAGAATATGAGGAGGAGGAGGAGGAGGCGAGGGTGAGTTACGGTTCGTCGCTCTTCCTCTTCCTCAGGAGGAGGAGGACGAGGAGGAGGAGGAAGAGGATGAGGAGGATGAGGAGGAGGAAAATGATGCGCAAGTGTTTCGGGGGGCATTGCGTCCAGCTCGGGCATCCTGGAGTGCGCCCTGGGGACCTTGCAGCCACCCCCCCCCCCCCCGAACAAGGTGTGTCATTTCCAAGGGTTTCTGAGTGGGGCGGCGCGGGGAGTTCTTTGAGTCGCTGCGTAGGCTATGCAGGCGTTGCTGTGTCCGTCATGCGTCTGTCCCATCAGGGGTGCAACGACGGGGCCACTGCCATCGCTGATGCGCTCCGCGAAGC
Source organism: Prorocentrum cordatum (assembly GCA_963575745.1). Taxonomy (NCBI): domain Eukaryota; class Dinophyceae; order Prorocentrales; family Prorocentraceae; genus Prorocentrum; species Prorocentrum cordatum. Next base: position 60,844 of record CAUYUJ010003949.1, read on the forward strand.
TGCGGAGCAACCTCTGTCTGAGCCTGTGAACGGTGGCGTGTCCCTGATCCGTGTGAACGACCGATGCATGTACATCCAGTGGACTAGCGTTCGGGAGTCGATGGGTCGCCAGGTCTCACTTTGGCCGAGCGGCCAAGTCAAAGCAATCGTGCATGCCCGTGTGAGGCCAGAGTCTGTAGCAGGCCTTGAGTGTGTGGCCCCCCACATCCCGATAATTTTGGCAAGAGCTAAGCGATCGGAAGGCGCCCCATTCATGCCCGTGTGGTGCCATATTTTGGTGAGTCCCACACATGCGCGTTTGTGGGGGGGCCCCATAGCGCCCTTGCCCCGAGACGTCTGCGCAATGTGCAAGGCGTTTGGTTCGGTCCCAGTTGCAGCGCCACCAGATAAGCCGCTGCCAACGGGCGACGGATTGTTTCGATGCGGGGTGTGCTTGCAGCCGTGGCATTTACTGCGCGTGCTTGCGTTCAGCAGGGATCGCGGACCCACGGAGGGTGATATCTTTACTTGCCCTGCGTGCAGGGGGCCGAAGCGCCCAGGCAGGGCGCGTGCTTGAGTCAATCGACAGTCGAGTGTGAACCTGCACGGCTGAGGATGGGGATGCACTTGCATCGCACATCCGATCAACATCGCCACACACCCAGCAACCGAAGCAACTACAACCCACACTAGTGCATGCTCCTAGATAACCAAGCGTCAATCATGACACCCAACCAGGTTGCACGAACAGGTTGTATATGACACATACACATGAATCAAGGTGGCACCAGCACAAGCACGAGAGGGAGAGAGCTATGACGAGAGACAGATAAAGACGCGGCACATGCCCAGCAACCGACAAGGCCAACCCACAAGCGAAATCCATTATGCGAGCGCGCGTGAACGATCAAAACCCCGACACACGACCCGAGACGGCAACGCAACTCAACATATAAGGTACACCCATATATAGAGAGGGGGATGACAACACACAAGGATAGACATCAAACGATAAACAAACGACGCGCACCACGTACCCCACACACATTACACATACACAATGCGCTGACGAAGGGAGAGACAACACAAAACGGCAACAGGTGAGAGAGGGAGGAGAGGACCATTACAAAAGAGAAGGAGGAGAATACGGAAACAAAAAACAACAAAAAACGAACAACACAACGAAATCACACCAAGCACAACAAACACACACATACAACAAATGATCGCGATCACCGAGAAGCTGGCGCTGCGCGGCCACCACGACCAGCAGCCAGCAGCCCGTCACCAGCGCAATTGCCCCCGTGGTGGCCCTGGGGCCCTCCACCGAGGCATTTGCGTTGGTGGGGCCTGCCGCGGGCCAGCTGACTGAGGCATTTGCGCTGGTGGGGCCTGCCGCGGGCCAGCTGACTGAGGCATTTGCGCTGGTGGGGCCTGCCACGGTCCAGCTGACTGAGGCATTTGCGCTGGTGGGGCCTGCCACGGGCCGACTGACTGAGGCATTTGCGCTGGTGGGCCCGCCGCGGGCCAGCTGACCGATGCATTTGCGCTGGCAAGGCCTGCCGCGGGCCAGCTGACTAAGAGATTTGCGCTGGTCACCAACGCACATCTCTTAGTCAGCTGGTCAGCGGCAGGCCTTACCAGCGCAAATGCATCAGTCAACTGGCCCGCGGCGGGGACCACCAGCGCAACTGCCTCAGTCAGTCGGCCCGCGGCAGGCCCCACCAGCGCAAATGCCTCAGCCAGCTGGCCCGTGGCAGGCCCCACCAGCGCAAATGCCTCAGTCAGCTGGCCCGCGGCAAGCGCCACCAGCGCAAATGCTTCAGTCAGCTGGCCCCAGCGCAAATGCCTCAGTCAGCTGGCCCGCGGCAGGCCCCACCAGCGCAAATGCCTTGGTGGGGGGGCCCAGGGCCGCCACTGAGGCAATTGCGCTGGTGACGGGCTGCTGGCTGCTGGTCGTGGTGGTCGTGCAGCGCCAGCTTCTCGGTGATCGCGATCGTTGTTGTGTTTCGTTTTTGTTGTTGTTGTTTGTTCATCTCTCTCTCTTGTTTGTTGATGTTGTCTGTTTGCTGGTATGTGTGACGGGCGTGGTTTGGTGTGTGTATGTATGTGTATATGTGTGCAATTGTAAAGTATCCGTCGCATGTGCTTGGAGTGTGGGTCATATACCTATTGTATAGGCGCTGGGCTCGCATGGGCGGCCTGTCGGCGACGTGCGTGAGGTTGCGGGGCAGCTTCAGGTGGGCCGTGCCCAGACCTCGTGGGTCACGTTGCGCCTCTTTGGGGCGGGGGGGGGGGTTCTTGCAGTCTCTTGGGTCTGTGACCCCCAGGCACCCACAGGCTTCGGGCTCTCTTGGTGCCCCCTTGGTAATCCCATCGGCCCTTTTGGGCTCCCTCTTTTCGCATTATTGGGGCCTTCCGATTCCCGGGGCTCTTGGCGGCAAGAAAGCTCGCGCTGTCACCTCTTGGGGCCTTTCAGCCTTTCGTGGAGCGTCATTTAAGCTCTTGTCGGGCCCCCTGGGCCCCCTTGGTCCCTAATGGGCCCCTCTTGGCGCCGTCTTGCGGCCGTCCTGGGGCTCTGGGCCTTCTTGGGCTTCTCTTAGGGCTCCCGTGGGCTCCCGTTCTGGGGCTCTGAGAACCAGTGCGCCTCCTGGCTTGTTGTGTGCCCTCTTGGGGGCACCTCTTGGGTCCGTCCCAGCCCTGGGGCCTGGAGGCTTCTGGAGCTCGGAAAGCTTATCGAACCCCCACGTTCCCATGTTCTTCGTCAAGGCCCATCATGGGGCCAGTGCCGCGGCGCCCCTGGGGAGGGGGTGCTCGGCCTGCGGCGGCGGGCTCGCCGTGGCGCGCGCCATGGCGGTCGTGGCAGTCGGCGGCCACGTGCAGCAGATCTCACGGGCCGTGCTGTCGAGCGACGAGGTCGCGGGGCTCGTGGCGAAGTGCAGGTCCAGGTGCGCCGACATCTGGGACAACAGCGGGAAGTACCCCCACGTCAGGGACAGGTTCGGGTCCGACTTGACGCTCGTGGAGTTCAGGGTGGTCTGCGAGCAGTTCTACTGCGACGACAGCGACGCGACGATCCCGTTGGTCTCGGCCGACGGCAAGTGGACTACCAAGAGACGCTGATTCGGGCAATGCTCCGCCGCTCCAACAAAGCTGGAGATGCGGCATGATGGCGACAGCTGCCGCCCGAGCCAACGCTGGCGGGCGGGGGGCGGCTTGCGTCCTCAGGTCGCGTCTCCAGTGCTTGGGGCGACGAAGCTCGCTCGAATCATCGAGGCATCGCTTCAATGCTCTTCGCGGCGACGTGGGGTCGGTAGCCTCCCGCCAGAAGTCCTTGGAGACGGTCGGGCTGTTGCTTGGGCTTCGTGAGTCGCCAGATTTCGCCGAGGAGGAGAAGGGCGTGTACGCGCTGCTTGACTGGGGCGCGTTGCTAGCAGACGCAGGCAAGAGGGCTTGGGAGGCCGACGTGAAGCGGGAGAACAGGTGCGTCCAGCTCATGGCCGCAACCCAGCTGAAGAACTGCAAAAGGTATGCGAGGGCAACTCCCGACGACGTCTTGCACTTCCTCGCGGAGTATAAGAACGCGGTGAACGGCGAGGTGACGGAGATCACCATCATTCAGATCTGGGGGCCCACGAAGAACGTAGAGATTCGCTTCAAGCAGCGGGCCAAGCAGATGGGTTGGGGTGATTTGCCTTGGGACAAGCTGCTGGGCCTGAAGTTCGAGACTGCCGTGTCGTATCATCCTGGGCGTTGGGTCAACCCGACGAGCTACAAGGTGAGCAGCAGCTTCTACCGCTTGTCGCAGCTTCGCATCATCGAGCGGGACTGGCAGGGTGTCGACCTGGAGGTGGAGGATCGGCGCTCGGTGTGGGATGAGACGGTCAAGGTGGTGAACGGCGAGTGCGACTTGCAGCGCCCAGCGGCGCGCAAGACTGAGACGATCTTCCAGTCGGTGAACGCGTGCTTCGTGGTGCTTAGGGCGGAGTACCCAGAGGTGATCGCTGATTGCGTCCGCATGGTGGTGCCAATTCCACAGGACGCCAAGCCCATCGGCCAGTGCAAAGGACTAAGCCCAGGCCTGCAGAATCCAGCGTTCAGGAACCAGATTCGGGAGCCGATGGTGAAGAGACTCGTGCAGGACATGAAGGAGAGCGAGGCGCACAAGCAGCTCGCGGACCCTGAGTCGAAGCTGCACATGGATGTCAAGAGCCGGCAGGCCAAAGCGGCGGCCAAGTCGGCCAAGGTTGAGGCCAAGAAGAAAGATAAGGCCGAGAAGGATATGAAGAGGAGCGAAGCTGCGAAGGCCGCAGCAAACCTCGTGACGAAGTCGTGCCCCCGGTGGAGGAGGAAGAAGAGCGCGGCGAAGGCCGACCCCATGAAGGTCAAGATGGGCAATCAGCTGAAGAAACAGTCGGCGGCCAAGCTGCGCAAGAAGGGTTCCGAGCTTGTCGGTGCGGATTGCCAGCCGATCGAGGACGTGGAGGTCGTGGAGCTGCAGACTGGCATGGAGACGTGGAGCTTCATCGAGTTCGCACGGAGCTTGATCGGGGAGGTCGCTCGCATCAGCGCCGACTCGAAGGAGCTCCAGAGGCAGGTGTGGTTGCTGTTTTTTTAAGGTGCGATCTCAGGCTCGGTCCCGCTGTACGGCGCGCAGGACAAGGTTGTGGACGTGCAGGATTTCACGACGTTCGCGAAGAAGGTCAAGGCCATAGAACTCGTGCCAACCAAATTCCCCAACACACACCGCCAAACCTACTACAGTATCTTACAAATGTACACAACGTGCACGTGCATTCATGCGAACACAAGAGATGTGTGCATGTACACATGGGAAAGCACATCTAGATATACCCATACATACATATGTGTGTGCTTGTGTCGTATTCACATATGGCATTCGGCCCACTCCGCCACCGCCACCATGGTCCCTCTGGGCTGTAGACCAGAGGCCCATTGGGCGTTCGTTGGGATTTCGCGGGGTGCTCGAGGACCTCTTTGATACAGTTCTGACGCATCCTAGAAACCTCTCGAAGAACATATAGGGCAGGAGGGGCTCTCTGGACATCCAAGAGGCCTGTTGGGGACACCTCTTCGGGCTGTCGTACCGTCTTGGAGCCGTCTTGGGGCCATATTGGTCCCCGTGGCGCGCGTGGGAGTCCCGCGGGAGCCCCATCGGCCGCCTTGGCCACCCCCTCACATCCTTTCCCCCTCCCGCTCGCCCCGTCGAGGCGGTCGCGTACAGAGAGGCGCGCAAGAAGCTGAAGCACAGGCCGTCGGAGCCGTGCGATGACCCGTTCGAGCACCTCCCGATTAAGGCCGGGCCCATTGAGCCCGCCAAGATGACGCCAGAGGATGGCGCGGCGCAACGGTGCAGCAGGTGGCGACGACGCCGACGGCGCTGTGACAAATCAGAGGAAGGACGTTTCCCGATGTCCTTGAGGTCTCTTGGGGGCCTCTTGGGTCGGGGCCCTCTTGGAAACGTGGATCAGCCTTGGGGCCGCTTGGGGCATCGCCCCCCCTGTCTTCTTGGGACCCTCGGGCCGTCGCGGGAGTGCTGGGGTGTTATCACGATGACGGTGATGATGATGGTGAAGATTAGGATGAGGATGAGGATGATGATGATGATGGGTATGATGATGATGAAGATGATGATTATGATGATGATGATGCTGTTGCTGATGATGATGGTGATGGTTATGATTTTGATGCTGATGATGCTGCTGATGAAACAGATGATGATGAAGATGATGATGATGATGATGATGCTGCTGATGATGACGATGCTGATGATGAGGATGATGATGAGGATGATGGTGATGGTGACGATGAGGATGATGATGATGAGGATGGTGGTGATGATGATGCTGATGATGATGATGACGCGTAGGAAGATGAGGAGGAGGAGGAATATTATGAGGAGGGGAAGGCAGGTGAGGGGGAGAGGAGTAGGAGGAGGGGGGAGGGGGAGGAGGAGGAGGAGGAGGAGGAGGAGGAGGACAGAGGAGGGCGATGAGGAGGAGGGGGGGGGGGGGGGGGGGGGGGTGAGGGAGGCGGAGGAGGAGGGGAGAGGAGGAGGAGGAGGCTAGTTCCGGTATCATCCCGCAGGAAGTGGACACGCTGGTGGACTCAGAGTCCTACGCGGCCCATGGGCTGCTGACCGCCATCGGCAAGCTTGGCAAGGACATCGACAAGAGCCAGGAGCTCATGAGTATTGTGACGGGCACCATGATGTCAGTCTTGGGCAAACTGGCGGTCGGCGGCGGCTGAATGACGTCGCAGGAGATGGCGTGGAAGCTCTTAGGTGATACAGTGATCGAGAAAGTGATCGAGGCAATGCCGCTCTCGTGGGACGTGGTGCTGAAAACATGCCAGAAGCTCCGTGAGGAGGGCACGGCCGAGTACGTGAACAAGGGCAGCGCGCACAGGACGTTGATCGCAGGTGGCTTCACAGTCCAGCAGTTGACGGCGTACAGGACTGGGCTGATGCCAGGGTGCTTGGCGCAGCTCGGCAGCATGGAGGTCAACGTGGAGCCGACCGCGACCCATGGCCGCCCCGCTGTCATCACGTACGTGCCCCAGCTGATCCGATGGCACGTGGCCGACATGATGGAGAAGCACTCGCTGGTGCACGTCTTGCACGACGAGGCGAAGGTGGTGCAGATGCCGTTCGTGCGGCTGCGCGCGGCGTTCGAGGTCAAGCAGGGCGACGTGACGTACAAGAAGATCGCCGACGCGTTCGCGGACCACTCGCTGGCGTTGCCGCAGCAGGCGAGCGACCTGGGCATGGCCACGTGCGGCAAGGGCCCCCAGGCAGCGCGCGACGAGCTGGCGACGTGCACGCGAAGCACGGTCTGGCAGTCGAAGGTCGGTGGAGGAGGAGAGGGAGGCGGATGAGGAGGAGGAGAAGTTGGCGGACGAGGAGGAGGCGGGGGATGAGGAGAAGGGTGGGGAGAAGGAGGGAGATGGGAAGGAGGAGGAGGAGGAAGAGGAGGAGGGGGAGGAGGAGGAGCGAGGAGGGCCGCTGTGAGGTGAAGAATCTGCTGAAGGACAACGCGTTCACGGTCGACGCGTCGGTGGCAGTGTTTCACGCGAAGCGCGCGGAGACGATCAGCAAGCTCAGGGACGTGCGCCGCAGCTTGCGCCCGTCGCAAGAGAAGGCGATGCAATGGCATTGCGAGCAGGGCGGGGAGGTTGCATTGCAGCTCTTGGTGGACAGCATCCAGGCCGAGCAGGCGATGCAGGTGCAACTTGAGCTCAAAGACACAGGAGCCATAGGAGATGCAGTTCGTGCTGGCGATGGGGGCGCCACCGACGGCGTGCAGGTCAGGAAGGACGGCGCGAGGGCGCTCGAGAGCGTCTTGGTCAAGGCGAGGGCTCAGGACGAGTGCGACAAGTACGGCCTGGACTTCTTCGGGCGGAGGGAGCTGCTGCACCGCGTCCAGATGAAGCTGGACGCCTTGGCAGCGGAGGTATACGGAGACGGCCTCGGCGCAGGAGATGTGAGTGCCCACTTCTCGAAGCTCGAGCTGAAGGGCGGCGGCGGGTCTGGCAAGAAGCAGAAGATTGTGGTCTCGCGTTCAGATGCGATGGCAGACGTCGATGTGCAGCTGCCGTTCTGGGGCAAGGCCATCACCACTGGCGTAGCGAAGCTGATCAAGCATGCAGACCTGCTGCCGCTGAGGGGCCCAGGCGGGCCGAAGCTGTGGATCGACGGGTCGAACTCGCAGAACGAAGCGAACCCTGACTTCTGCATCGCCCGGCGCGTTCGAGCCATCGCGCCACCGACGGCGGGCGCGAAGCGCGACGGCAGCGAGCCGCAGCGGAAGAGGGCGAAGAAGGACGAAAAAGTGATCGCACACATATACGAGACGGTCCCGATTGAGGTGACCATGCCGACGGGCGACGAGAACGAGATGAAGGTGACGCACCATGTCCCCGCCCTGGTGAACTCGCAGACGGATGAGGCCAAGACGCACGCGGGTGAGCGCGGCAGGCGGGAGTACACCGAGTGGGGCGAGTCCGACTCGGAGGACCAGGAGGACGCTGGCGGCTGCAAGGGGAACAAGAAGAAGGGCGTCTTCGTGCTGGGATAGAGCGCCGCGCAGGGCGCGCGGAGCGCGGCCCCGCGGGCGGAGGAGGAGGAGGAGCAGAGAAGGAGGAGAAGGAGGAGGAGGAGGAGGGGGAGGGGGAGGAGGAGGGAAGGATGGAGGCAGAGAATGAGAGAGGAGGAGGAATGGAGGGCGACGAGGAGGGGGGGGGGAGGGAGAAAAGGGGGGAGGGAAGGCGAGGAGGAGGGGGGGAGGGAGGGCGAGGATGATGAGGGAGAGGGGGAGGCGAGGAGGAGGAGGAGGGAGGGAGGGAGGCAGGGAGGATGAAGATGTGGATGTGCTGAAGGAGTGATGGGACGGTGTTGGCCCTGATGCGTGGCGAGGATGATGTTGACGATGATGATTGTACTTGTGGTGGCGGGGTGGTGATCATGACGAGGGGGGGATGACGATTAATAAGATGATGATGTTGACAATGGCAATTAAGATGATGATGTTGACGATGGCGATTTGATGATGGTGATGGTGACCATGATGTTCGCGAGGGTGACAATGGCGATGAAATGGGTGGGGATGTTGACGATGGCGATGCTGATGATGGCAGCGATGGTGATAGTGACGACATGGGACACTGAAGATGATGTCGACGCTGGCCATGAGCATCATGATGTTACCGAAGAGCGTTAGGACGATGGTGTTGATGTTGGCGATGGCCAAGGTGTGTGTGAATATTGTTGGCTAGGATTGCGGTGGTGAGGCGGTGATGATCGGTCTGGTGATGTTGTGGATGATGACGGTGATGGTGACGGTGATATCGAGAATGCAATGATGATAGGATGGAGTTAGTGCCTCACACGGCACAGGTGATGGTGATCGTGATGAAGAGAAGGAGGGGGGAGGAGGAGAAGGAGGAGAAGGAGGTGAACGAGGAGAGAGAGAGAGAGAGAGAGAGAGAGAGAGAGAGACAGAGAGAGAGAGAGAGAAAGAGAGAGAGAGAGAGAGAGAGAAAAGAGAGGAGAGAGGAGAGAGGAGAGAGGAGAGAGGAGAGAGGAGAGAGAGAGAGAGAGAGAGAGGGAGCGAGAGAGAATGAGAGAATGAGAGAATGAGAGAATGAGAGAATGAGAGAATGAGAGAATGAGAGAATGAGAGAATGAGAGAGAGAGAGAGAGAGAGAGAGAGAGAGAGAAAAAAAAAAGAGAGAGAGAGAGAGAGAGAGAAAAAAAGAGAGAGAAAGAGGAGAGAGAGAGAGAGAGAGAGAGAGAGAGAGAGAGAGAGAGATCGGACAAGTAGGCGGACCAGGGTCCGTCCGCGAGGCGCACTGCGGTGCGACAACTCGCCAAACACTATTTGCGGCGGTGCAGCCTTAAGATACGAGGGCGGGCAACAAAACCCCCTCCCCCGGCGCAATGCGACAGACGCTACAGACGGCGGACAGACGGTGAAGATCTCACGAGTCAGACCGCGTGAAGAAGGAGGCCCCAACAAGGAAGGCGACGTGCTGACACGTGGCTAGGCGGCTTGGCAGACCGCCAGTTGGGCGCTTGGCCGCAAAGCGGCGCGCAGGGACGGGGCACCCCCCGCCCCCACGCCCTGACACCGTGGACGCGGAGCCACGCGTACACACGGGCAGGCAGAAAGGAGGAAATTAGCGCGGGGCACCAGGCGGAGCGCCGCGGAGCGATGACAGCATAGCTTGGATGGTGAGTGGCGGCGCAGCACCATCGGGCGAGGGCGTAAGCAGCTCGGCGAAGGCACGCCCGGCGCGGTGGAGGCGCTGGAGCAGAGGGCCTTGACGGGCTTGAGCAGCGGCAAGGTCGGCGGCGAGAGCAGCACACCTCTGCTGAAGAGCGGCCATAGCCTGGGACAGCTCGGTTTCGCGGTCGGTGAGGGGCGGCTGCTCAGTGCCAGCGGCCGCGGGCCTCGTGGCAGGGACGAGGTCATCGGTGCGCCTGGCCAGGTGGTGGACTGGCGCAGTACGACACTCCGTGTGCGGACGGCCGACACCCTTGAGAGGTGACTGGAGGGTCACACACGGCCCCAGGGCTGGAGCCGCTAGGGCCACGCCCCGTGAGGTCGGAGGAGCCGCATCCTCACGCCCCGCAGCAATGGAAGCGTGGGCGGGGTGCGACGGCCTGACTGGCTCGGTGCCCTGCGGGGGGGCTGGAGCCGCCCCCGCGGGCTGGCGCTGGTGGGGGGACGGAGTGGGTGGCACGGTAGGACCAAGCATGATGCCGTGCGAGGGCTCGGAGGTCGGCCGCGTAGTCGGGTGGCGTCTCGATAGGGCGGCATCGTCGTCAGCGTGGGGGGTCGGCGGAGCGTCGTCTATGCTGCCACTCAGTCCGAGGGGATCAACCAGGTCATCGTCGGCATCTTGACGGTGAGCGACATCATCATGTGGGTGCGATGTCGCTCTCGGTGGCGGAGTCGCGGTAGGCGTCGAGAAGTTGCCCGACGGGGCAGGGTTGGCGTTGGCTGGGCCGTCGTCCAAGAAGTCCAATCCCCCACCGAAGCCGAACGGGTCGTCCTCCTGTTCATCGAGCATCGCCCGTTGGGCCTCGGCCCAGAGCTCATCCGGGTCTTGCGGGATGAATGGTCCAGCCGCGGGTGGTGCCTGGTCCGACAGCAGGGGGTTTGGTTCCATTTTGCTGAGTTCCGCAGCTGTAAACCCAGCCCTGCGGTGTGGGAGCGGCAGAGTGCGGTGTCTGCGCTCGTAGATAGCGACAGCGACCCCATGGAGCACGGTCGCTTGGCGATGTCGTGTTTTGGCAGCTTCGACAATGTGGTCAGGAAGGTTGTGAGTGCGTGCCGCCATTGTGGCAAGGGCGTCGGCCTGACGGTTGAACTCCTCCGCAATGGGCCCGATGAGCCCAAGGTCGATGCCCATGTCTCCCAGGTGGCTGGCGATTTTTTCGACGCGAAACATGTTGGGCTTGGCCATAACACATCGGTGGATCTTTTCCCAGAGCTCCGCGTGCGTGCCCTGCGGCGCTGGATGTCCGTCGATGATGCTTTGGAACCCATCGACCACCGCCTGGTTGTCCACGAAAATGTGCACGGGCCGTTCGGCACATGCCGTAAGGTGGACAATGGCGAGGGTCTCCGCAACCTGGGCATTCTGCGTTAGGCCGTGAACGCGTGCACTGTAGTTCATGCGGTGGTCGATGCCGTAGTAGACGCCGTAGCCCGCTCGTGCTAGCAATGGGATGGCTTGGTTGGTGCATGCACCGTCCGTGGCAGCGTAGACCCATGTCCAACCAGTGTCGTGGTCAAGGTAGGTGGTGTAGGTGTCCTGGGCTGAAGCCGCAGGATCTCCCTCAGGGAGGGGCCGCGGTATGGGCTGTGGCAGCGGGTCCCTCGCGAGGTCGGCCTGCAGGTCGAGGAGGGCTGGGTCTTCGTCGAAGAGCCCGCAGTGTCTTGTGTGCGGCGGAAGACGGGCCCACTGGTCGTCACTGATGAGGGTGGTGAGAGGGAGTCTTTCTCGGGCCCAGCACTTGCAGTCGCGGACAGTGTGCTCCTGAGTTTCCTCTTCCTCGTCGCAGTATCGGCAGATGGGGCTGGGGTCAGCAGACGTGTTTGATCGGGATCGTCGCTGTTGGGTGTGGTCCCCGCCCGACAGGTAGTTCAGGAGGAGCGCCAGCTGCCAGGCAGTGCATTTGGCTGCTCCTTTAGTTCGGGCGAGCCACGTGCTGGCGAAGAGGTCAAGGCCCTGTCTGACAGAGGCAAGGTAGCCAAGGTCGTGTCGCCGTGGCTTGATCCTCCGCAGAAAAGCCCTGCGTTGTGAGGCCCGCAGCATGTGTAGGAAGGCGTTTTGGGGTAAATTCAGCCAGCTGATCTGGCAGCCCCAGTCGTCGTACATGATGCCAAATGTGGGCCAGGTCCATCGGAGCTGCTGGAGCGACTGGACGAGTCGTCCGACGGGTCCTCCACCAAACAGGGTCTGGACGTGGTGTTGGAGGTCTCTGGCGAGCCCGCAGAGTGTAACGTCGCGGTTTACCTGTCGCCGCAGGCACAGGAATGCTTCACGCTGCGTGATGGCGTCGATCTCCAGGGCGTGTCCTGGGACGCACACGGCCATGAGAGTCCAGAACTCGACCCGCTTGTTCCCCTTGGGGCGAATGGCCGCCTTAAGGGCGTGGTTGTAGGCAGTTTTGGCTGGGCCTGATGGTGCTTGAATGTCGGTGCCCGTGGTGCAGACGCTGGCAGCAAGGGAACGGGCGTGCCGCGCCTTGATAAGCATCGGCGATGGGAGCTTGCCAATGCGCGGCAGGCGGATAGTCGCCCTCCGTACACGGGCGTCTGCGGTGGCCGTGAGGTTAAGCGCGGCTGGAGCCGGCGCTGCCTCTGCGTTGATGTAACTGCCGACGAGCTTGAAGGAATCGACCACACGTAGGGGGCGATCCGCCAGTGTGAGCTGGGTAACGGCGGCGTGAAGCTCGTCGGTGAGCGCCACCCTGCCACTTTACCAGGGTGGATGCGTTGACCTGAGAATCGATCAAACTTGGCGGTTTCGTCGAGAGATTTCTGCAGCTCAGAAGCGGTGTGGGTAGTGGAGTTGTTGTCGTCAACAAAGGTAGTGCTGAGTGATCGAGGAACGTATCGGTGCTGCCTCTTTGTCCACACGCACATGAGCAGCTTGATGTCGTCCAGGGACCACGAGCTTCCCTGGAGGTGACCGCTAGTCCTGGCCAAGTCCTTAGAGTACGCTCCGTTCATGCGGATGTAGCGTTTGTGGTGTCTGTAGAAATTTCGGCGGACAGTAACGATGTCTTGAGGGCGCCCCGCGTGCAGCGCAAGGTTAAGGCAGATGTCCGTGATGAGGTAGTCGAAGCACTTCTGTCGGTCAAGGGCGGCTCCAGCTAAGGGGAGGAGTAAAGCCCTGGCGTGCTCGATGCGCAGGGCGAGAGAGGTGCTGACATCCCCAATGGTGGCTTTGGGAACAGCGCCGAAACTCGTGGCATGGGTCCATCCTTTCCGCCAGTCCGTGAGGCTACGGTAGGCTGGCGCTTCCCACGCGTACATCCATACGGAAAGAACCGAGAGAAGTCGTTGGTCCGTCGGGAGTTCCCCTCGGCCTTTTCGGAGGCACGGGTTTGGCACGTGCAGGAGGGGCTCGGGGATGGTGCCAGTGCGTTGCATAGCACGTAAGACGCTGGCGAATAGGCGAAGGATGTCGTCGGGTAACTCCTTAGCCTCCTTAGTTGTCCAGCCGTCGAGTCCCCCCGCGCGGCGCGGCGAACGGGTGCGAATGAAGTGGATGAGTTGGTCGTCGGTGAGGTGGAAAGGGGCTGCTGGTGATGGCGTAGGCAGCTCTTGTCGGTATTCGTCGTAGAAGTCCGCCCCCGTCGGCAGAGCTTCGGCGTCATGGCCCGCGCGAGCGCGGTACCTGCCAAGATGGGCTCC
>CAUYUJ010003950.1:0-2500 GCA_963575745.1 Prorocentrum cordatum
GGAGGAGCGCAGGCTGCCTCCCCTCCTCTCCTCCTCCTCCTCCTCCTCCTCCTCCTCCTCCTCTTCCTCCTCCTCCTCCACGTCCACGTCCACCTCCTCTTCTTCCTCCTCCTTCCCGAGGAGAAGAGGGGAGGGGCCCGTCTCGAGTCGGTCGATCCGCTTCGGCATCGATTTTTCGGTCGGCCCGGCCCGATGCAGCTCGGGTTTTTCGACGATCCGATCCGATGCGGCCCGAGGCTCGCGTGCTGTTCTTGTGCATCTCAGCGCTGCCGAGTCGAGGCTCGATTCGGGTGCCAGGCCGAGGCGGCCCGATGTGCGATGCACGTTCCGAAGCGACCCGGTGTCCCGATACGATGCTGAGCGATTCTGCCCTCCGGTCATGACCAAGTTTTTTCTTTAAAAAACAAAAATATAAACGGAATCAATGAATCGTATATATATATATATATATTAATATAATATATATATATATATATATATATTTAATATCACACACATATATATATATATATATGTATATGTATGTGTGTATATATATATATATATATAGATATGTAACTTTAGATATGGGGAGCGCCTCCAGGGAGTTTCTCGTCGCCGCGGCCGGGCCCGCCTCGGAGTTTTGTCCACGGCGCGTCCCAGGAGAGGTCCGCGGGGGGGCGGTCGCCTCGGGGAGGGCCCTCTCACGCATCCGAGCGTTTGTCCCGACGCTCTCGGCCTCCAGAGGCTCTCTCCTGGCCCTGGCACCGTCGAAGCCGCCCCGGGGGAGGGTTGAGTCGGGCATGTGCCTCTACAGGAGGAATATTCAAAAGTAGTCACTTTTTCGAGTAGTTTTTTGTTATTCATTTTTATGTTTGGGTATTTTTTGCCTATTTTCATTTTTCCTTGAGAATCCGCCTGCATGAGGACATGCCCGACCTAAGGGAAGGGGCAGAGAGATGCCTCGGAAACAGAGCGAGCACTCATGCCGCACTCATCGGCCAAAGCCTCCCCCTTCCCCCCATGTTCAGAGTTGGGTCTGGTGAGCGGCAGCTCGACCGCATTCTCCTCCGCGCGTGCCAGCTTTCCATTTTCGGGGGGAGGGGGGGGAGCGTCCGTGAGTCGCTGCCCTCTGCCGGAGGAGGAGGAGGAGGAGGAGGAGGAGGAGGAGAGGAGGAGGAGGAGGAGGAGAGGAGGCGGAGGAGGCGGGGAGCGCCGTGATAGCAGCCGTGGCGCTCGATGAGAGGGTGCGGTGACGAGTCGGCCAGGAGGTCCGCGCTACGCTGAGTAAATCTCACGGTCAATGAAGTTACCTCATGGTTAACGGCCCGTGCTTACCCTCCTCATAGGGGGCGCTCCAGTGAGGCCCCGCTCCCAGCACACGGGCGCGACGCCTCGACAAGGAGGCGGCCGCTGCCACGTGCGGCGGAGCCGGGCCGCGGGGGCGGGCGGGCGGGCGGCGGGCGGCGGGCGGGCGGGCGGGACCGAGTGGCGGCGGGCGACGAGGCGGGAGGAGAGGAAGGAAGGAGAGGAGGAGGAGGAGGCGGAGGGGAGATTGGCGAGGAGAGGAGGGGTGCGGAGGAGGAGGGGAGCGGAGGAGAGTGGAGGAGGAAGGCGGAGTAGGGAGGAGGAGGAGGAGGAGGAGGAGGAGGAGTAGAGGAGGAGAGGAGGAGGAGGAGGAAGGGAGGAGGAGGAGGGTAGGGGAGGAGGAGGAGGAGGAGGGGGGGCAGCAGCGATCGGGAGCCTTGAGACGGGGGTCAATGCAAACGGGGTCAGCCAGAGCGCCCGATCTTGCAGGATCCTGCACGGCAAGGGTCGCATGGACCCGGGCTCGGGTGCAGGATCCTGCAGGATCCTGCAGTGTCCTTCGCATTGACCCGGGTTTGGGTGCAGGATCTCGCAGGAGGTTGCAGGATTCTGCAAGGGCTGACTGACCTGGGTCTGGATTGACCCGGGTCAGAAGATCCTCGAAGCGAGACGCGTCCACCTCCGTGGGTTTCTTACCAGTTTGAAACATATCCCTATCCTTATGTTTGGTATCATCTTACCTCGGTTCCCTCAGTGTCTGAGGGCCTGCCCCTAAGGCTGTCCTCGCTTTTTGCTCGCCCATCTTAGGGATAGGGATACGTTCGAGGCTGGTTAGTTTCGGGTGCCCAGAGTCGGCCACGCCGTCCAGGCCCTGCAACAGGAGGGCCACGTCGGGCTCAGGAGGGACGACGTTGGCTCCGGGGCGGTTCTTCGGGTCCAGGTCGGGGCACTCAGATTCCTGGCCGAGGCTCGCCGTGGCGAGAGGAGGTGCTTCATTCCGGAGTCCCGCGGCGAGCCCGTGGGGGAAGTGAGGAGGAGAGGGTCTTCTCAGGAGGCTCGGAAGTAAGTCCCCAAGCCTGATGGGAAGTTTCCTGAGCCTTCCCCGAATTCACAGGAACCTTCTCAGAAGGCTGGAGGGCTTCCGAGAAGCCCCGCCGCCTTTTGAGAGGGCCTTCTCCTTCTCACTTACCCCCCCTCGCTAGCCGCCGACCGT
>CAUYUJ010003950.1:12500-25000 GCA_963575745.1 Prorocentrum cordatum
GGGGAGGAGGAGGAGGAAGAGGAGGAGGCGGAGGAGGAGGAGGAGGAGGAGGAGGAGGGGGATGAGGAGGATGATGAAGATGAGGAGGATGAGGATGAGGATGAGGATGAAGTTGATGATGATGCTGATTATGCTGATGATGATGATGATGCTGATGATGCTGAGGATGATGATGATGATGATGATGATGATGATGATGATGATGATGATGATGATGATGAGGATGATGATGATGATGATGATGATGATGACGATGATGATGACGATGATGATGATGATGATGATGATGATGATGACGAGGAGGAGGAGGATGAGGATGGGGGAGCAGGAGGAGGAGCAGGAGGAGGCGGAGGCGGAGTCGGAGGCGGAGGCGGAGGCGGAGGCGGAGGCCGAGGCGGACGATGATGATGATGATGCTGATGATGATGATGATGATGATGATGATGATGATGATGATGATGATGATGATGATGATGCTGCTGCTGCTGATGATGATGATGATGATGAGGATGATGATGATGATGATGATGATGATGATGATGATGATGATGATGATGACGATGATGATGCTGCTGCTGCTGATGATGATGATGATGAGGATGCTGCTGCTGATGATGATGATGATGATGATGATGATGCTGATGCTGATGATGATGATGATGATGATGATGATGATGATGATGATGATGATGCTGATGCTGATGATGATGACGATGATGATGCTGATGATGAGGATAATGACGATGCTGATGATGATGCTGATGATGATGCTGCTGATGTTCATGAGGAGTCTTAGGAGGAGGAGGAGGAGGAGGAGGAGGAGAAGGATCATGATGAGGAGGATGAGGAGGGTAATGAGAAGGAGTTGGAGGAAGAGAAGGAGGAGGAGGACGAGGAGGAGGGGGATACTAATAATAATCATAATTATTAGTATTATTAATAATAATAATCGTACTCATAATCATAATCATATTCATAATCATAATACTAATAATACTATTAATCGTACTAGTAATACTAATAATACTGATAATATTAATAGTAATAATAGTAATAATAAGAAGGAGGAGGAGAAGGCGCAGCATGATCATGAGGATGATGATGAGGATGAGGATGCTGCTGCTGCTGCTGCTGATGATGATGATGATGATGATGATGATGATGATGATCATGCTGATGATGATGATGATGATGATGATGATGATGATGATGATGATGATGATGGTGATGGTGATGGTGATGGTTATGGTGATGGTGATGGTGATGAGGATCAGGATGATGATGATGATGCTGCTGCTGATGATGATGAGGAGGAGGAGGCGGAGGAGGAGGGCTGGGGGAGGAGGGAAAGGAGGAGGAGGAGGAGGAGGAGGAGGAAGAGGAGGAGGAGGAGACGGAGGAGGAGGAGGAGGAAGGATGTTGAGTAGGACCGAGGCTCGATGATCGAGATCGTGGGTCCGTTTCGGGTTCTTTTCGGGCGTCCTGGGTCCACCGGAAGCGTCTGGAAACCTCCTGGGTGGCTCTCTGGGCTTCTCCCAGGCTTCCCTCAGGCTTACCTCCGGCTCCCTACGTAATGCGTCCTGGAGCACCCTGGGGGTTCTCCTGGGGCTCTCGCGGGGCCTCCACCGCGACCCTTGCGCGCAAAGCAACAAAAATCACCTTCTCGCGCGTGGGGGCAGGCGATAGCACCGCAGAGGAGGGAGGAGAGCACCGCGGAGTCGCAAGGACCCCAGGCAGCTGGTCGTACTCGGGCGCCGCAGATGTTCCAGTGGAAGTCCGCCAGCTGGGCGGAGTGGACGCGTGCGGGTGGATTCCGAACTCGTGGGTCTTGTTATCGTAGCTCGTACTTTGGGCTTCGGGGCGCGCACGGGTGGAGGCTGATCTTTTGGTTTTGATGCCAACGTCGTCGACGATCACATCAAACCCACTTCGACACCTGCAGGCCGCTCCGGTTTGAGGCAGACTAGGTCTGCCCGAGCTGGGCAAGACGCCCTCGTGTTGCCCGCGTTCGCGGCTGCGCGCGCGGCCGACGTCGACGGTCGAATGTTTTTTCTGTTGTGCGCGCCTGGTGCGGCCAGCCCGGGGTGAGAGCTGGATCGTCACGGTGTCTTTTTGTCTTGCGGCTGCTGGGCACGCCTGGCCTTCGTGTGCGTTTCCAGCCCCTCGCGTACGTTTCCAGCAGGAGGAGGAGGATGAGGAGGAAGAGGAGGAGGAGGAGGAGGAGGAGGAGGAGGAGGAGGAGGAGGAGGGGGAGGGGGAGGAGGCAGAGGAGGAGAAGGAGGAGGAGGAGGAGGAGGAGGAGGAGGAGGAGGAGGAGGAGGAGGAAGAGGAGGGGGAGGAGGGGGAGGAGGGGTCCCAGCAGGTAGCGGTCGGAGGATCGCGCCGCCTCGCCGATGCCTCGACGATGCGGCTCGATGTGGAGCCCGATCTTCTCCACGCCGACGTCGCCGACGCATCGCCGACGGATGGTGCCGATGCATCGTCGATGTACCGGCGATGCGTCGGCGATGCGGCGCGATCCTCCGACCCCGTCTGCTTGGACCCCATTTAGGAGGCCTCTATTTTGTGGATCCAGCCATCTTCAGGAGGGGAAAAAACACACAGACACAATTAATCGTCGATCCCCAGGAAACTATGGAAAAATATGGGAAGTGGGGGGGGAGACAAATACCCAGAAAATATGGGGAAATATGGGGAGTATTTTTATTTGTGTGTATTTATTTGTGGGTTCTGGGGCCCCTTCAAGACGCACATGCCGCGGCTGGCCTGTGCGATGTAGCCAGGTGTGCATGTGGCCAGGCGTCTCTCTCCTGCGCTCGGCCCCTCCTGGCGGGGCCCGCCAGCCCCGCGCACGTGTATCCGTCACGTGGCCTCCAGGGGCCCCACGTGTGAATCCAGCCACGTGTGTGTGTGTGTGTGTGTGTGTTGGTGTGTGTGTGTGTGTGTTTGTGCGTGTGTGTGTGTGTGTGTGTGTGTGTTCCGCTCCCCCACCTGGCTTTGCCCGGCCGCCACTGGCCTGCCTCCCCCCAGCTGCTGCCCGGCGCCGCGGCTGGCCCCCCACACTCGGCGCTACCTCCGCCGCAGCCGGTGACTTGCCTGAGCGGGCCCGGCTTCCTCTCTTCCCGTCGCGCCGCTGTCTCCTCTTCTCCTTACGTGCACTGCGGCCCAATTGCATCTAGCGCGCCCTGCCCGATCGCCAGAGCAGTAACCTCTGCCCAGCCGCCGACGCAACAAAAAGTGTGTGTGTGTGTGTGTTCCAGCTTCCTGCTTTGTCTTGCCCTCGTCCGAAGGATGGAGCTGGGGGAGCGGGAGGTGGACACGCAGCCTTCCTGCCCGAGGGTCGCACGAGCTCGCCGGGCGGCGTGCTCAGCTGTACTCCTGAGTGCTGCGGAGGCGTCGGCCGCTTGTGCACCATCTTGGAGCAGCGTGCCAGATGATTCCTACCAGTGCGTGCGCTTGACCTCGATCGATTCGACTGGGAGCCCCCCAAAGGGGGGCGGCCTCCCCCCATCCACGGGCGGCGGTCCAGTTTGGCCGACTCGAGTGCGCAAGGGGCTCGGCCGATCCCTGACCCTCGTCATGAACGGAAGGCGTCCGGAGGGGAAGGGGGCCCCGGTTGGCTCCTCGCCTGCGGCCTCCCAAGGGGGTCCTTCCTTGGGCCCCAGGGCCCTCAGGAAGCGATTCAGAGGATGAGCACCTGGTCCTGGAGACGCTTGGCATCGCTCGGACGTGCGCGGTCTTCCTCGGCGAGAATCGTCGAGGAGCATCTTGGATCATCGTGCGAGGAACGAACTCACGAAGCCGAACAAGGAATGCATGGAGAACAGGCGTCCGTGCGATGGCAAGGGGAAGGCCGTCGGGCCCAGGATCCGCTTTCCCCCGGGCCCGCATTGTTCATGCCAAGGTTCAGGGTTGCTCATGCCTACGAGGAAACACTCCGGTCCTTGCCCAGCGCGCGACAGCTGTACTGCTTAGCCCACACGTCTGCCCCGTAGGATATGGAACGGCGTTTGCACGGCGATGTTCCGACGTGAGTCCGACGTGAATCGGAAGTCATTCCGACGTGAATCAGACGTGGGTCCGATGTAAACAGGGTCTCTGGTTGCTGCGCGCTGCCTCCAGGATTTTCCTTATAATCGTGGATACGATGGGGGCGTTGGTTACGTAATGCGCCCAGAAGGCTTCAAAGCCTGGAGGGTTCCTTACATGAGGAAGGCGGCGGTGATATTCATGGTCGATCTGCCAGTGGAGTTCACCGTCTTCCGGACCCTGGATTCCTTGTCCAGTGGTTCCTTATCCAGTGCCCTCACCCTGGCGGTGAAGCCAGCCAGGTGCGGCGAGCATGACGGACAGCGCCGCGTTCTTCGTGCAGACGCAGCGCTGGGCGAAGAGGTCTCGCATGTCCTTCGGCCTCGGCGAGAGCGCGATGAGCCACACAAGCTCCCTGGCCGTGTCCGCGGCCGCCACAGAGGCGGGGCGGCGGGGGGGGGGAGTGCACCTCCTCTCGTCGCGAAAGCCACGGCCCAGGCGATCGCCAACATGGATCAATGGGGCGTGGATTAGCGACGGGTTCCGTTTCTATAGGAAATCGCGGGTTTCCGCCGCCGAGCGAGGCGGCACCGGCCGCATTTTGGGGAGGGCACCTCCCCCGATCCATGGATGTGGCGACCGCGCGCCAAGTCCATGGCTCGTTCATCCATGCTTGCGCTCCCCCGAACGACGCGAGGCCATTTCCAAATCTCGGGCTCCCAGGCTGGAGCTGGCCGGGGGGCGGCAGCACTGGCCCCGGCCAGCTGAGGAGGGGGGGCAGGAAGGGGGGGGGGGGGTCCCCTCGTCGCCACGGCTGGGCGCGGCTCGAGCTGGTCGGTTTCGACCCTGGGAGGGGTGCGGGAACCGGTTCCTGAGCGGTTTTGCCTTTGTGCTCCTCCCTGGGCCCATGCAGCGCCCACCGCCCGGCCGCTTCCCACTGCCGCGGGCTTTCGCCTGGCCGGAGGCACGGTTCAGCAGGACAGGCAGGGGCCCCGGGGAACGAGTGCAGACCTCTGGGGGGGCCACGCTGCGAGCAAATATAATGCGACGTCGGAGTGCATGGGGGGAGGACGGGTGGCTGATGCCGGGCGCCCGGCGGCCAGGCAGAGGGGGCTCACAGGCGTCTGCTCCTCGTGCGCCAGGAGGCCAGGTGCACACCTGGCGGGCGCACGTGCGCGAGAGGTGGGCACGCTCGGCCTGGGCGAGAGCCGGAGGAAGGAGGAGGGAGGAAGGACGAGGGGAGGGAGGGAGGGAGGAGGGAGGAGGGAGGAGGGAGGAGGGAGGAGGGAGGAGGGAGGAGGAGAGGGAGGGAGGAGGGAGGAGGGAGGAGGAGGGAGGAGGGAGGAGGAGGAGGAGGGAGGAGGAGGAGGAGGAGGAGGAGGAGAAGGAGGAGGAGGAGGAGGAGGAGGAGGAGGAGGAGGAGGAGGAGGAGGGAGGAGGGAGGAGGGAGGAGGAGGAGGAGGAGGAGGAGGGTTGCAGTCGTGGCCAGGCAGAGCCTTCCGGCGCTCTTGGCCCTTCCACGGCCGTGCCGGCCGCCCCTCTCGGCAGGCGCCTCCGCGGGCGCGGCCTCCGGACGTTGCGCACGAGAGCCCTCGGGAGGAAAGGAAACACACAGACACAATTAATCTTCGATTCGACTACGAGGATTTCTGGGGAGTGCCCCGATTCAAAGCGTATGATAGACTCAAAGAATAATTCGAAGCCGTCCCGTGTGCGGACACGGCAACCAGATGCACACGGCATCGTCTGGATGACTGCAGAGGAAATCGATGAACTGAAGGCCTCATCGAGCTGAGCCGTGTGAACCGTCCGCTGGAGTACGAGCGACAATTAATCTTCGATTCCCCAGAAAATATGGGAAAATATGGGAAGTGTGGGGGGGAAGGCAAAACCCAGAAGATATGAGAAAATATGGGGAGTTATTTTATTTGTGTGTGTTTATTTGTGTGCCCTTGGGCCCCTTCAAACCCAACCATCGGGGAAGGAACAACGACGTAAACATGAAAGCCCTGGCGCGCTCTGCGCGCCAGGGAGGGGGGCCCAGCGCCGATCTGAGGAATCCGCGCGGACCCTCGAGTTTTCATGTCTGTGTCACTGTTCGCTCCCCTAAGCCACGTGTGCTTTCCAGCCTCCGGGCGTGTGCCGGACAGCGTAAGAGCACGGGGGGGGGTCCTGGGCGTGGTCCTGGGCGACGCGTTGCAAGCAGGCGAGGCGCATTCCAAGGCCTCTGATCGGGCAGTGCCCTCGGAGGGGGTCACGGGCTCCTTCTGGACATCGAAGACTCTGGGATCGAAGCTCGAGGAGGTTTTTGGATGTCTGTGGTCGTTCTGGAGGTCTCCTGGTGTGTTTTTTTTTGGGGGGGGGTCACACTTCCTTGAGGAAACCGCGTTTTCTCAAGGAAGTGGCAAGCCCCGTAGTGGTGATCCTCCCTGGTATTGCCACATCCAGAGCTGTATCACTGTAAGCGAGGGCTTGAAGTATTTCTCCTCCCTCGACAGGGCCTTCTGCAGAGTTTCAGCGATGTCGTCTCGACCCCTGTCAACTCCGAGAAGCCGACTGCTCTGCGCAGAGGCTCCTTGATGCCGAGCTCCTGATGTCTCTCTGACCGTCGGCTCTGACATAAGCAGCGGAGGAGCAGGAGGAGGAGCAGGAGGAGGAGTAGGAGGAGGAGGAGGAGGAGGTGGAAGAGGAGGAGGAGCAGGAGGAGGAAGAGGAGGAAGAGGAGGAGGAGGAGGAGGAGGAGGAGGAGGAGGAGGAGGAGGAGGAGGAGGAGGAGGAGGAGGAGAGGCGGAATTAGGACCTCATGGAGGAGGGCCTGCGCTTATCCTGCCAATGTGTTGGACAGGGGTCAACCAGCTGCCAAACCACACGCAGATATTCGGCATTGTTTTCATCATTCTTTCTGTGGGAGGGGGGGGGGGGCTGGCTGCCTTCTGGCCCCCTGATCCGCTGAGTAGCAATGCGGCCCATCTGGGATCATCCGGCGCGTAGTGCTCTTGCCCACCCAAAGCCCGAAGCCCGCCTTTCCCCCCAGACGGGACGTTTTCCATCGGGGGTAGCGGGTAGAACTTATCCCAGGTGGTCAGAGTGCATTTAGTTTGTGTCTCCCTCTCCTCTCCCTCTCTCTTCCTCTTCCTCCTCGCCCATGGCCCTTTTCATCTCCACCTCTCCCTTCCCCTGTGTCCTCCAAGAAGCACCCTGGGCCGACGATCGTGGTCTGGTCAGGATCGGCGTCGTCGCTCTGAGACCGCACTTCGAATCTCCTCCTCGGAGGAGGTGGAGGAGGAGAACGAGAGGGAGGGAGGGAGGAAGGGAGGGAGGGAGGGAGGGAGGGAGGGAGGGAGGAGGAGGAGGAGGAGGAGGAGGAGGAGGAGGAGGAGGAGGAGAAGGAGGAGTAGGAGGAGGAGGAGGAGGAGGAGAAGGAGGAGAACGAGGAGGAGGCGGGAGGAGTGTGAAGGGAAAGGAGTAAGCACGAGAAGGAGCAGGAGCAGGAGGAGCCTCTCGTCGGAGCTCCTCAGTGGAGCCCCCTTCTAAGATACCCGCCTCGAATCGGGGCGGCCCTGCACCCAGCACGAGCAGGCAGCAGTGATCGCCACCGGCGACGGAGAAGGCGCCGTCTTGCGCCTTGGCGAGCACGGGTGGTGGCACGTGCACGAAGATGGTCAGGAGGGGAAAAAACAGAGACACAATTAATCGTCGATTCCCAGGAAAATGCAGGAAAATAGGGGAAGTGGGGGGGAAGCCAGAAACCCCAAATAATGGGATAATATGTGTATTTATTTGTGTGTCCTGGGGCCCCTTTAAAGATGGGCTACATGTGAGAGTGAGTCTTCGCCAGGGTGACCTCTGATGCGCGGCTCTTGGCCGGCGGGGGGGGGGGGCAAAAGCCCGAGTTCGCAAGCCGCTGCGCTGCAGCATCGCACGCAGCGCTCGGCAGGCCCCGCGCCAAAGGTCACTCTTGCCTGGGGTTGCTCCTGCGTGCGCCCGAAAGCAGCGCGGGCGAGCAGCATTGGATCGGGGACCCTGTGCAGCGCTCCTCCTCCTCCTCCTCCTCCTCCTCCTCCTTCAGGTGGTGCCTTTCCTCCTCCTCCTCCTCCTCCTCCTCCTCCTCCTTCTCCTTCTCCTTCCCCTTCTCCTCCTTCCCCCTTCCCCTTCTCCTTCTCCATCTGACCTTCTCTTGCCTCTCTTGTGGCAGTGCTCCTCCCTCTCCTGAGGGGGTAGCCTCTGCGACAGCGCGGCTTCCACTCCAGTTCCGCCTCGGCTTCCAGGTGCCTTCTCTGGTCACGACGCCATCTCCGACTCTAGCCTTCAGTCGGGCCTGTCCTTCTCCAGGAGTAATATCCAAAAATAGTCAAACAATGATATGGGGACGATTTTTGGAGTTTTTGTTTGGTCTTTTTTTGTTTTAGAATTCGTTCGCCCAAAATCCCCCTGTAGGGGGACACGCCCGACCTGACTCTGGCCTCGTCCCTCCGACTCCAGCCCCCGCCCATAGTCCGATACCAGCTCCGTCCGCCACCAGCTCCGAGATCAGCACGACGGCGTGCAGCACCCTCGATTCTGGCATCTGCTCGGGCCCAATGTTGACGGCGACCAGCAGCGCGACGTTCCATAGCATGACTGGCTCCTGCACTACGACGGGGACTTGCAGTACGAGGTTTAGCAGCCTAACAGGTTCTTGCAGAACACCGCTGGACGGCCCGTCGGAGGCAACACCCTCTACTCCAATATGGTAAATTTCATGGGTCACCACTACAGTGTCCACCACGACGAAAATGAACACCACGTCGCGAGCCAGCCCTCTGGCTCCGAGCCTTGCCCCAGAGTTGAGCACAATCCCGACTCCGACTCCGACACCAGCTCTGAGGTCAGCACGACGGCGTGCAGCACTCCCGACGCTGGCATCCACTCGTGCGCAATATGACAGGGATAGCAGATACAGGGATACCACAGCCACCACGACGTTGAATGGCACGACTACAACGCCCAGCAGATGCCGTGCCCGACGAGTTTTGAGGGCCTCCTCTTCGTTCCTGTCGTCTCTTCTCTTTTTTCTTTTTCTTTTTCTTTTTCTTTTTCTTCTTCTTCTTCTCCTCCTTCTTCTCTCTCTCTCTCTCTCTCTCTCTTTCTGTCTCTTCTCTCTCCTCCTGCATGCTTGTCTGGCGCATCGCGGTCTCTGCGCGACTTCGCTGCCTTGCTCCCTGCCCGCTCCCTTCTGGTGCCTCCCCGGCTTCCGCTTGCTTCTTATGGCACCGGCCGGGCGCCGCCCGGCGCACTCTGCCTGCCCCCCGCGTGCCCTCGCGTGCGCACACCCGGGCCAGGCTGCGCGCCAGCCCGCACGCCCCGGCGACAGCTGCCCGTGCGCCCCATCGGGTCGAGCTCGAGAGCTCGTCGCGCTGCTGTGCGCTGTCCTGGCTACCCTCGCGCCCTCACCTCCTGTGGCCGTGCGGGCGCGCCGCCTGCTCCCCGCCCCCCCCCTCCCCACTCCTCCTCCTCCGCCTCCTCCTCCCCCACCTTGTCGTGGTCGTCGTCGTCGTCGTCGTCGTCGTCGTCGTCGTCGTCGTCGTCGTCGTCCTCCTCCTCCTCCTCCTCCTCCTCCTCCTCCTCCTCCATTCCTTTTCCTTATAAATAGTTTCTCCCTGTCGCACCCCTCGTGCTGCTGGGTCCTCGTCGGAGAAACAAAACAAGAGGGGCAGGATCTGTCCGCACAGGCTGCTCTGCGGATCGCTTGTGGCTCGCCTCGCCGTCCGCTGTGTGGATGCGCCCTCTCGAAGGGCAGCGGGCTCCACCTTCCCAGCTGCCATTTTTTCTCTGCTTTCTCTGGCCCTTATCTTTGCGGATCGTCTTCCTTACCTGGTCCTCCCTTCTCTTGCTGGCCAGTGTCGCTCCTCCTCCTCCTCCTCCTCCTCCTCCTCCTCCTGGTCCTCCTCCAGGTCCTCCTCCTCATTCTCCGCCTCCTCCTCCTCCTCCTCCTGGTCCTCCTCTATCCCATTCCCCTTCGCAGCCGTGTTGGCCGAGGCAGGGATGGCCGGCCCGAGGGCTCTTCCCTCGAGGCCCTCGGCCGTGGTGTTCCTGGACGTCGACGGCGTGCTGCACTCCGTGTACGGGGATGACCTGCTCAACGAGCAGTGCTGCACCCTGCTGGGGCAGATCCTCACCGCCACGGGCGCCGCCATCGTGCTCTCCGGTACCTGGAGGGAGGATGCGCGGCAGGTGGCGAAGCTCGACGCGATGCTGCAGGGCAGGGGCCACCCGCCCGTCTACGACCGCACGAAGGCGCTGGACGCTCACCGGGAGGTGGAGATCTGCGAGTGGCTCGACGCACACCCCTGGGTCGACAGGTGGATAGCCATCGACGACCAGGACCTGCAGGCGGAGGCCACGCCGCAGGCGCTGCGCATGCGCGGGCGCTTCGTGCACACGTCGCGCGAGCTCGGGCTGACGGCGCAGGACGCCGCGCTGGCCGTCCTGCTGCTTGCGCAGGGCGACGGTGCCGCCGGAGGCGCCGACGCCGGGCCGCCTCCCGTGGGCATGCTCCCCGCCGGCACCAGGGAGGTCTTCCGCGCGCCGCCCGGCGCTCCCGAGGTGGCAGCGGCGCCCCCCGTCGAGGGAGCAGGCCCGCCAGGCAGCCCAGAGGTCGACCGGGGGCGCTTCTTCGAGGCGGCGCGCAGCGCCAGCGACCCAGACGAGGTGCAGGTGGTCCTGGAGTGCGTCTTCGCGGCCGGCACGGACGTCGCGAGCGTGCCCCTGGAGCAGAGGTGCCTGCGCCTCGCGGCCCGCGACGCGCCGTGGGCCGTCGGGCGCGGCTCGCACGGGCCGCTGCTGGCGCGGCTGCTCCCGGACGAGGCCGTGCGGAACTGCATCTCCCGCAGCCACTTCGAGCTGTCCTGGGAGGGGTCGTGCCTGTGGGTGCGCCGCGAGTCGCAGGGCGCGCTGCTGCTCGACGGCGCGCCCGTCGGGCTGCAGGCAGCCGCCGTGGGCCACGGCCAGGTCCTGGGCCTCTGCGGCTCCGAGGCTGGCGCTCCCCTCCTGCGCCTCCGGGTGCTGCTGCGGCCGGCGCCCGCCCCCGCCGCGGCCGGGGAGGCGCCCCCGGCGGGCCGCCCCGCGCCGCGCGGCTGGGGCCCCGACTCGAAGGAGCAGAGCGGCAGGAGCTCCCAGGCTTTCGGAGCTCCGCGCGGACTTCTCCCGGATCGGCGCGGGGCCCCCTCCGCCCGGCGGCGCCCTCGGCGCCGCCCGTGGCGGCGCGCTCTGCGCGCCAGGCAGGGGGGCCCAGCGCCGGTGCAAGGACTCCGCGGGGAGCTCCCAAAATTCGGTGCTTTTGTGCCGCCTGTGCTTCTTCTGCAGACGGTGGCGCTCCAGAGGCGCCAGGCGCAGAGGTGCCGGCACCGAGCCCTCTCCCTGCTGGCGGTGGCGGAGGTGGTGCCGCTGCGCCGCCCGCCGGGGGAGGAGCGGCGAGCCCGGCGTCCCTGGGCGGGGAGGGGAGCGCTGGCAGGCTCACGTGCGTGCACGTCTGCGGCCGCGACGTCATGAGCCTGCCCGCGGACGCGAGGAGCATCGACGTGCCAGCCACCTCGGCGCTGGTCATCGGCCGGCTTCACCAGCCCGCCCTCTTCGATCGGGTGTGCCAGAGCGACGTGGAGCTGCTCAAGCACGTCTCCAGGGCGCACCTGGAGGTGGCTGCGGTCATGCACGAGCCCAGGTGCTTCGAGGTGCGGAACCTAAGCGGCAACCCAGTCCGCGTGGGCACGTCGCAGCTGGAGCGTGGCGAGTGCGGCAGGTGCCAGGAGCCCGCAGAGATATGCCTGCTCGCAGACCTGCACTCGGACCCGACGCTGCCGCTGGAGGTGCTTCTGCGCTTCGCCCTCGACCACCCCGGGCGGCCGCCCCGGGCGCGGGCGGCTGGCGTGCCACCGTGCAACCGCAGCCCGGGCACGTGCACGCCGCCGCCTGGGACGCCCGCCCCGCCCATCTTCTGGCTCGAGCTCGGCGGCAGCGCAGTGCGCGCTGGGGTGCGCCTGGAGCAGCTGCGGGTGAACCTGAGAGGCTCAAGCGTGGTTGTCGGGCGCATGCACCAGCTGCCCCTGCTCACGGAGGCCCTCGGCGAGGCGGCCTTGAACTGGGTCAGCCGGGACCACTTCAGGGTGGACGGCGCGAACGGCGAGTACTTCCTGGTGCCCTTGAGCGCTAATCCTATCTGGAGGGTCCGCGCCGGAACCCGCGAGGAGGTGGCCAGAGGCGGAGCCCCAGTGCCACTCAGGCACGGCGACGTGATCGCCCTCTTCACGGGGGCGCCAGACAGGACGCCAGATGGGCCAGGCGGCCAGGGCACGCTGCACTTCAGGTGCTTCATGCACGAGGGCTGCTGGGTGCCACCCGGCATAGCCCAGGCGTCCACGCCGCCTGCGCTGGGGCCGCCCCGCGTCGGCGGCGGCGCACGCACGCCGCCAGCGCCTGCGCTGCGGAGCGCGGCC
>CAUYUJ010003950.1:30000-74272 GCA_963575745.1 Prorocentrum cordatum
GATGCTGCTGATTATGATGAAGATGCTGACCAGGGTGAGGATGATGACGATTCTGATAATGCTGATGGTGTGGTGGTGATGGTGGTGGTATAGATGTAAGCCAAAAGAAACCGCGAGGTATCCTGGCGGCCCGATTTTGTTTGCCTTTGTTGCCAGAGCATCGTGCAACGCGTTGCTTACGCGTTCAGCCCCGTTCCTCCTTGCGCGGTCGGAGTCGGAAGACATGTGTTGCGTGCGTCAATGCGCGCGTCTTTCATGCGAGGGTCGCTTCCCGTGCTTCGTTTGCCGTGCAGGGCCTTCTGGAAGTTGTTCGAATCGCTCGCTTTGCGGTCGTTGCGCGCTGTGCAGGTCTCGTGGGAAAGCACTCCTCGATCTTGCATTTGTGCCCGGTGGCTGCCCCGCTTGGCTGTTTCTGCGCGTGTCGAGTGCCGTTTGCCGTCTGGGCGGAATCCGCTTCAACAGAAAATTCTAGACGCTTCGCTTATCCCCACCATTCCGTAGCCCCTTTGGCTCAAGCCGTCTGGTGGGCCTGCCCTCTCCGGGGCAGTCTCCCGCCGCTCAAGGGGGCGCCCAGACGCTGCGCCGGGGGCCCGCGGCCCTGGACCCCCTCCGGCACTGGGCGCGCCAGCCATCGCGAACGCCTGCCCGCCGCGCAGACAGGCTCAGCGGCCCGTGGCTCAGATCGGGTCAGGACCGCTGCCTCATGGATGGTCGGCCTGATAGCTTGCGATCGATCGGCGACGATCCTGTCATCCCTGTGGGGGAAAGAGCCGCATCATCCGATGTCGGCCTCGGGACCACTGGGCCAAATGACTTTGGACAGACTCGCCCTGGATCTCAGGACACCATCCCGCCGGGGCAACCGTCGCTCTCTGTTCCCTGGAATGGGAGCGCTTCGGCCGATGCTTCGGGCACGCGAGGACAAATGATCCCAAGCCAATCGGAGGGAGGGGCTGACCCCCTCAGCACTGTGATAGTTACACACCGAACGTGCGACCTTCCGTCGCTACCCTGGACTTGAGATCGACGGATGTGCAGCGGTTGACGGGGTTGATACGTTCAGCCCTCCGTTTCACACTGAAAGCGCGACCTTCCGTCGCCATCCTGGAGGTATTGTCAGACATGAGGCCCTCCCGCCCAGCTACCCTTCCCTTGCCCCCACTATTCCTCTGCCCACGGCTGGACGCCCAATCTCCTTTTCTCCAGGCAGCGCTGGGCACAGTGGGACCGCCCATGGCGATACTAGGCTCACGGGGGCCGACGGGCCCACTCCTGAAGCAGTTTATTCTCCCACGAGCCCCCCTCCTCTCGGACAGTCTCGCGACGAGCTGGGAGTTGCCCTCGGCTCCCGACGCAGAGACCTCGATGGCGTGGATGGGGACTGTATGGACCCGACACCCCCAGCAAGCGCCCCTGAAGGCGAAGTGGGGGGAGACGGGCCGTCGCGTCGCCTCGGCCCCGTCACGCATCCTAGGGGCTCTTGCCCTCGCTCCGCCGTGCCCCCCTCTCTGGATGCGACCGCCCCGAGTGAGGCTGCTCCCCGCAACGGTTCGAGCATGGAAGACAGGTCCTCAGGTTGCGGCGCGCACCTCGACTCTGACACCACTCCAGGCCGCCTTCAGGAGCCTGACAGCGGCAGGCGTGGCTTTGAAGGAGGGGGTAGTGCGGCTATCCCCACAATTCACACAGAACGTGCGACCTTCCGTCGCTACCCTGGAGCGGACCGCGACGGGCAGAGGAACAACCGCGATGTTCAGCCCAGGGAACGGTGTGTAGGGGTAGAATGCACCAGGAAGCTGACCCCCGTGGAGGATGGTCGTGGCAACGTTGGCAGAGGACAACCCGACGCTGCGACCGTCCGCCGCTCCTCTGGACGCGATGACCTTGGGCACGAAGCCCTCCTGTCTAGCCCAACCGCCTCTCTCACCTCCGCCGCTCCCATGCCCACTGCGGGACGTCCAACTTCCCTCGCTCCAGGCGATGTCGGGCCGAGTGAAACGACCCCAGGCGTTGCCAGGGCCACGGGGGGAGGGGGCCACGCTTCGGCACAAAACTCTCCCGCGGATCCTGTCGCGCTTAGGACAACCGACGAGGAACAGACGAACATCCGCCGCGGTCTTCCCAGGGGACAGGTTGATTCGGATGTCGTGTACAGGGGGCTGATATCCTCAGGGGGCACTCACGAGGGCATAGGCAACAGGTGCGGGCAAGCCGCTGCCTGCAGCCCCTGCACGCCCCGTCAAGGCTCACGCCAACCCACCGCCGACCCCCCCCCCCCCCCCTGGGCGTGCCCGCGCTGGGTGAGGCCATCCCCGCTGGCGAGCTAAGCGGCGGAGCCCCTCCTTCCACCCGTGAAGGGCATCCCGCCACCGACGCAGCAGTTGACCGCCCCCGTGCACCCGAGAGCGGCAGGCATAATGCTGGAGAAGGGGGGGATGCAGACATCCCTGATATACACCCAAACCGTGCGACCTTCCGTCGCTACCCTGGAGCGGATGGCGGAAGGCTGGATGACGCCCAATGCTTGCGACCCAGGGAACAGACGGACGGGGGAGCTAGGAAAAGGGGCCCTACCCCCGCGGGGGTTGGACGGGGGTGCGGTGGTCACGTGCGCCCCGGCGCTGCCGCCTCCAGTCGACCCGCTGGAGACGAGAGCGTTAGGCACCACACTCAAGGAGGGGATGAGGCTCTCCCCCCCGCGATGCACGCAGAACGTGCGACCTTCCGTCGCTGCCCTGGACCGGGCGACGGCGCGCAGAGAGAGGCGCGCGGCGTTCAACCCAGGGATCGTTGGCAGGGGGAAGACATGACCTGTGACCCTGCCCCCGCAGAGGCGGGACGGGACAGCGCCTTCAGTATACGTGCTGATACCGCGGCCTCCCGGTGCCTCCCAGGAGCAGGCCGCGGGCCTCGCCTCGCGCCTGAGGGAGGGGTGCGAGAGTCGGGGGCCCCCGGCTCCAGTGATCGCAGGGAGGCGCCCTCCTCCACAGGGATGATCGATCGCCTCTGTCTTGCCATGGGTTTGGCCGTTGGAGGGCCTGACGGGCCTCTTCGTTCGCCCAGCACCCCCAGGTTTGCTCTCGATCCCGCGGTCGGGGCCGCTCCTCATGTCGATCCGATTGATCGGGCAAGGTCTCCGATCCCGGCGGAAGGATCTCCTCGTGCCTTTCCTCCCTCGTCCACCAGCTCTTCCCCCGACTTCTCCCCTCCCGACCTGCCCCCTGGGCTCGAGTTTCTTAACGCTGCGCTCGGTGAATGCCGTCGTGGACCTGATTGCTCGTCGCAGGGCAGAGTGCGGGGGCCCCTCCTTTGGACGAACAGCGGCGCTCCCCTCGAGGTCAGCCACACGGCACACAGGGGTCCCGTCCTCACGGACCCCCCCTCCTACCCATCTCCAGATCTCGCCCTGGAAGATGATCTGCGAATGGAGAACCCGCCCACCCCCTCAGACCTTGACGACCACAGCCAAGCGCTGAGGAGCAGGGGGCAAAGCGCTGCGGACCTCCACGCACGGTGGCTGGACGCCACTGGGCACACGAATGCTGACTGGGCGGCCAGTCGGGAGGCGGACGGACCCATTTGTGGCCCGCGCGATGCAGGCGCCAGGATCTCTGGCAGGGGGGGCGCCATGAGGGCCCTACGCCGGCACCTTGTGCACGCTGAGGGGCCATGGCGCGAGGTCCCCAACCGCGGAGCGCCGACGACATCCAGCAACCTGGGGCTCCTCATGCACCACGCGTGGAGGAGGCGCCGCCCAGGCCACCCAGGCGTGCGAGCTGACAGCCCCATGCGCGCGGCTCCCGTAGAACCAGCCCTCCCTGGACGTTACTCCGAGGTCGCCACTTCAGCCCGAATTCTCGCTATTCTGGACCACGCCTGGCTGGTATGGCCCATCACTGGAGGAGACTATGAGGGGCGTCTGGGAGGAGTTCAACCAGACCCAGTCCAGGTCCTCGCCTTCCGCTTTGCGAGCATTACTCATGATCCCAGTATAAGGAGTGAAAGAATGGACGCAGCCAGCCCCTCAGTGACTGAGAGGCAACTAGCACGGCTCGAGTACGTTGCCATGGCCGCAGCTGCACACTACTGCGACATAGGAATGGAGCTGCCGAGCGGATATGACACATATAGGATGCTCATGCCCACCAGATCCCCTGAGGACTCTGCCCCTCTGCACATCGGTGGCCCCAGCCGAGCAGACGGGACGCAGGGCCCCATGGATGACGAGGTCATGGGTTGCGCCCATTGAGTCCTGATTCACGAGCGCAGGCAAAACATAGTCCACTTTCCGGACCACGGGGACGTCAGGCAGTGGGCCATCACGAGAGGGAACCTCGAGCGTATGGGAAGTGACGTGCGCTCGAGACGACAAGCAGGTAGAGGCCCAGTCCCATGGGTAGAGGCCGCCCTCTCGGGGATGCCCGCCAGCTCCGCGGGCATCCCTGGAGTCCCCATCCAAGGAAGCAACGGTAGCGACGACGCTTGGCCATGGTCCACCACAGCTCACAGGCTACGGCTGCGGGGCTTTTTCTGCCCAGGAGAGAGATGTAATTTCTGTGGCACCTGGATGCTCCGAGATCCCACAGGACAAACCTGCATCACTTGCCGCAGACTGGCCATCCCCCGGAGTTACAACCCAGAGGAGCCGCGAGCAGACGCCTCACCTCAGAGTCACCCAGGAGCAGACCTTGGCCAGCCACCCAACAGGCACGCCCTCGACCTCCTGGGCGGGACTCTGCTGATTCAGCTCGTCAAAGCGGGCATGCGATACGCCCCAATCGCCGAGCACCTGTACTCCCCCACGCCGCCTGGCCCCTCCGACTTCACCCCAACGTGGCTTGTGGGTGAACTCCTGGGAGCCTGGAGGCATATGGTGGCCCACGCTGCAGGCCTACCTGAAATCTGGTCATACGAAGACTCAGGAGGCCTCGAAGAGGTCGGGGGCGATTGGCAACTCCGCACAGCGTCGATCTCGCTGGCTTTACTTTGCTCAGCGACAGGCTCCTGGGCTTTAAACGCCTGCCAGGAGATTCGGCACATCATCAGGTCCCACCCCGATGGTCGGCTCGATGGGTGGTCCCCTCCCTCTCTCTACCACGGCGGCACAGACGCTCACCCGCAAACATACCGGAGCCCCCCACTACCCAGCAGAACAACTACATCCGTTCCCATTGGACCGAACACTCGGGTGCACCTGGACGACCTCTGCTGGCTAAGATACACCGCCGGCGGGGACCACCTTGACCGCGCTATAAGCGACGCACGTGATCACGCCGATCTCAGCAGACGCTGGTGGCACAATAGAGACAGCCCCCACTCTGAAACAGCAGAAGTAATGAGAAGGGCGCTGCAAGCAGCCGCACGGACTGACTGGCGCCCAATACATCCCCAAATGGGGCAGGGTACCCCCCTGGGAAACCTCGTCACGGACGCCGTCCTCAGACGACTGGAGGCAGACAGCAGGGGGCAGGACCAAGAGCATTCTAGGCGTCCTAGCGAAGGGCACGCCCCCATGGACGTGGACAACCCCCGCAGCGGCAGGGACAGCCACGCGGGCTTAGAAGGGGTAGCTGCCAGGCCTCCCCAAAGACCCCCCCCAGTCCTGGAGGAGGGGCTTTCGCAGGCGGAGCGGTCGCAGCGAGACGCAGTCATCGAGGAGGTGAGGAGAATCAGGGCGAGGGTCGCAAGCAACTCCGTCACCCCTGGCATGCGTTGGAGCAGTATATGGGGCACAGCCACCAACAGGGGTCGAAATGTCCTCGAACCAGCCTTCAGGAGCAGCAACCTCAGCACCGCTATTGTCGAACATGCAGCAGCCTGGTGGAGAGCACGAGGCGTCAGCTCCTACAGGGATGCCCAGTTAGCACTCGCATCCGAGGCAGATATGGCGTCCAGGGCAGCTGGTGCCTCGCTCGAGGCCCCCGAGGTAGGCGGCTACGTCGCACCCCAGCTCCAGGAGCGAATGATGCGGCACCTGGATGCAAGCGGCTTCCTTCAGACTGCCATCCTGTCTGGAGATCGGCAGGCGGTGGAGGCTGGGGCGAGGACTCGGGCGCAAATGGCCAGTACCGGACCGAGGTCAAACCCAAGGAACAGCGGGCCCGCGAGCGAATGTGCAGACCACGCCCTGGAGTAGAAACCGAAACTGTGGAAGCCGCAAGCACAACCGCGCCATGGCACGCGGATATAAGACATATGCTCAACCGGGCAAGCTTCGCTACTCCCCAGGGCAGGTTACCGGCTGGCAGTGCCAGAGAAGGGCTCCTGGACAGACTCATGCGCACTCTCGACGCCAGGCAGCGGGATGAAGAGGAGGCAGGCAGAGGTACCACGCCGGCCCCCGGAGAAAGGACCTCTGTCAATGGGGGCCAGGCACAGTGCCTCGCACAAAGCATGCTCCTGGAACACAGGGTAGATCGACAACCGGGTCCCTGGATCTCTAGAGCCCTGCGGCTCTGCCTGGCCCCACGCTACTTCCCCCTCCTCAAGCCAGTGCTGACTGTGCGGGCCCTGGACTCCCGACCCTACGACGTTCTCTACTGCTGGATGACCAGGATCGATGCATGATCTGCAGCGAGGACATCCTAGGTTTCGCGGAAGCCCTGGTACCATGCGGCCACCTGTATCACGCCGAATGCCTGAGACAGTGGAGGATTCGCCAGCCAGCGCAGGCCCTGTCCCACGGAAGATGCTTCCCAGTGAACTGTCCCATATGCCGCTCCGTCGATAGGGGTAGCGTCTCCGTAAGGATTCCAGACCGACCACGAGATGCCGACGCCGCGGACATTGCGGTACCTCCAGACCTCCTACAGCTCCGCGACGGGACCCTACTCCCACTGCAGCCCGTCCTGAGCCTGCAAGAGTTAGCCGATGCCTTCAGGCACCTGGCCCCGGATCTGGACTGCCTCAGAGCACAAACGCTCTCCATCCGACGTCCCCACACATGCGTCACTCTTTCAGACATGCGCAGAATCCACGCGCACGTTGCGGAGAGGGGAACCGCGCAGGAGGCACGTCATGACCCGATGGAAGTGGATGGGGCCCCACCTGACGGCGGGAACGGTGGAAGCGGCATGGGCTCCGACGACACCCACAACAGCACGCAGGGACCTTGGACCTCGCCTCCGCAGCGACCCCCTGGCCCCACCAACAGGACAGATAGGATACGGCAAGCCCCGCGAATCACTTTCGGAAGATGGGCACTGCTACTGGGACGGAACCCCCCAGAGGATGAACCCATGAGGAGGGGACCTGGGCGGTTCCCGGTAGGGCTGCTCACAGCGGCCGTCCGAGACATTGCAGCCGATCTGGTAATCTCCAGAAGCACCTACCTTGGCGAACGTGTAGCGGACGAGACTGGAGTCACCTTTGCCATCGCAGGCCCAGACGCCTTGGAGCAGATCAAAGCAGTAGTCTCGGAGCGCAGGATCCTCAGGGGAGCGCCGCCCCAGCAATCCTCGTGGTAGATGCCCTAGCTCAACACGTGGATGCCGCCCTGACGGCAGCTACCGCCGCGGGCAGCCCATGCTGTCTCGTCGCCCTGGCCACCGAGGGAGTGCCGTCACCTGGAGGACCGGATCCGGTCGAGCTCGCAGCCCTGGCAAACGCGCAGTGGGGATACCGAGCCGCCAGCAAGATTACCCATCTCGTGCCGATTGGACACCCCTACCGAACAGGCAAGCCCAATGCAGCAACTCTTCGCCGCTCAGTTCGACCTAGAGGGCAGGACACTGCGCACGATCCTACCCCCGTCAATAGTTGTGCACTGGGGTGGAAGGAATGGGGACACCTCTGATGCGCTACACATCCTAACCCCTGAGAGCGGCAATGACGGCGTCGTTGCGCAGATCATGAGGTGGAGGGATGAACTATGGCGATCCCACAACGGGATGATCGCAGCCGACTGGGTCACCACGAGAGTGCAGCTCCCCCGGGACGAGCTCCTGAGATGCCAGGGACTCGAGATGCTCTTCCACCACGTCCTCCGCTGCAGAGCTTCGAGACCCACGTGCTGTGAGGACGGCATACGTGCCCCCCTGGATAATCTGCAGGCGGCAGCTCAAACCACCATGCTGGCCTACCAGACGGCATGCGTCTGGAGAACACACGAGACAAGTGACTCTGTACACATCCCAGTTCCCCCCAGAGCGATCTGCATAGCCCACTCTGTAGCCTCCACAACAGCTGGAGCTATGGGACACAGAGTTGGAATTTGCGGGACGGGGCTTCTCCTGATCTCCACTCCAGAACGGATTGCCGCCCCCGTCTTGAGGCACCTCCGAGACGAGCTTCCGCGGGTCTTTGGGGACGCCTCCTCCTCCATGGCACTAGGACCGCGCCGCATCCTCCTGGAAGGACCGTGGGATGGAGGACCCTCATTTGTGCGCCTCTCTGACCCCGAGGACGGCTTCCACCTGAGATGGAATCTCGCTGACATGGGACAAACACGGCCTGAGGACGTCCTGCAAGCCGTAGAGGCCACGACTGGTCCTGGCACAGTCGAACAGGTTTCCACCGTATACGCCTGGTTCCCAGACGTCTCTGACTACAGATACATGACGCAAGTTCGCATACGCCTCGCTGCGGCCGACGCCATGGTAGCAGCCTTTGTGGGCACCAGTTGTATTGTGATCGGAGCCCAGACGGTCAGGATCGTCCCCGCCACACCTAGCAGGGACCTCATGCACAGAGCGGCTGCGACATTCAGGGAACTGCAAGAGCATGTGGACGCGCTGGCCAGCATCTCTGTACGACAGGCCCCCAGACGCGCCATTCAGCCCCAAGTCCTCGAGATCACCACTCTTGACAGGCACGGGGCGCAGCTGGGAGAAATTCGCCCACGCAGCATGCGCCCTGACGCTTGGCTCCCTGGACACAGTGCGCTACGGCTCTTCTCTGCATCGGTCGGCTCAGCGAACGCCCAGCTACTAACTCGACTCTGGCCACTCCCGGATGGCCCGGGCGGTACCTCACACCCAGCCACCACCAGAGCTGCCCCACCTATCATCACCGGGGACTGGCTCCGAGATAACGCCAGGGCGATGAGCAGGAGCGCGCCCAATACGGTACCTAGCATGTCGCAGGGAAGTGGCCTACGGGACTACGAAACCGTCCTACAGCCTGGAGAATACTTACTCGCCGCAATAGCGGCTGGCGGGGCCGTTGAGGTCACCACTAGCGGAGAGGCAGGTTTCCTTTTCACTTCGGTCCCCACCTGGGTGACGGTGCTCCTCCCTGCGGACGCGGACATTAGGGCAGCCACGAGGGGTGCCGACAGACCACAAGCGAGACTCAAACTTCAGCTTGCCGCGGGCCCCATCCACGTTGCACGCCTGGACTCCGCTCCCGCAGCCACACCAACTCCCGCTTCAGTGGAGCTGAGGGTCCACGCTCCCTCCCAACAGCCACTTCCTAGACGTACCTCGGCTTCACCCAACCCACTCCCTGGACCCGCCAGGCCCACTCACTTTCCGGAGCTCGCCGAGGTCCTAGTGCGTGCGTGCAGGCCGCCCCCAGCCGAACTGGTAAGAGCCGATGAAGATGCGGTCCGCATCGCGCGGGGGATGCTGGGTAGATACGCTGCCGTGGTCCCGGAGCAAGCAGTGCACGACATGGCGCGCGGCGTCCAACGCCGGATTGCCCTCGAAATCCGCAGACAACTCGAGGGCCGGCCCATGCAGAGATACAACTGGGACATGTTCGCCGCCATCTGGATCCTGCAACTAGCAAGCCCGGGGAGCCTGGACCGAGACCACGTTTGGCAACTCATGCGAGAGCTCGGGATCCGAGAAGTTACGAGGCAGCTCCCTTTCACCCAATGGCTCGCACCTGAGCCTGACGGCACCTACTCAGCCCACCAGCCCTGGCTCGAGGTCCCTGGATCCAGAGGTGCAGACGTAGACGCCGCCACGGCGCTCCCAGTCCCGGAAGGTGTCTCGAATGCCCTGGGCGCCCTGATCAACAGGCTGTCCAACCTACACTGGGAGGAGCGACAGCGCCATGACCCCGGGAGAGTCACCCGGGGAAGGAGAGGCACCTCACAGACCCCCAGAACCACCGGAGCGGGGGACAGACCCACGGACAACCCAGGTACGAGCCAGCGCAGAAGCCGCAGTCGGGCGAACATTGAGGCGGACGTGGCAGGTATGCAAGCAAGTGGCGCCAGACCACCTACTGCGGCAGGCCCTAGACCGCCAGCCTCACCTGCAAGCCCCGGGCTCCCCACGTCGGTGACACCACAGACTTGCGCAAACCCCAGCGGAGAGGCCAACGACAATCCGACACTCACCGCACCGGGAGCGCAACCTCGACGGCAGACGGCACCACTAGAGCAAAGTACGGCACCACCCTCCGGGGCCAGACTGGTCGGCGAAGGAGTATCGGACGAGGCCGCTACCCGGGCTGGCAGCACCGTCCAACTCCCACCCCGGACGACCTCTGCGATCCCCGCGACACCCAGAGAGGGACCAGCACGTTCACACGCCCCGGTCTGCGCCGCCGCGCCGAGCCCGGGCGCAGGCGAAGTCCCCTCCACAGCCTGCAGCGGTGCTGAAGCTGTGAGACGAGATAGTCCTGACCCCGCGGAACCTCCCGAGAGACACATCGGCGTGAACACCCCTGGGAGCCCACGGATAGATCTCTCAGGACGAAACAAACACCAACGCTGAGCTGCGATCGACCGGAGGGTGTGGAGCCGCGACTCTCGACAGTACAGAGGAGGCTCGGGGTACGGCCCCGGCTGCCAGCACCGCAGACGCGGGGGGCGCGGCGTGCAACGAGGACGCACCTCCACGGGCCCCCACGGATCCGGCGACAGCCCAGAGCAGGAGACCGCCGCCGGGCACGGCGCCTAGCACTTGCAACGACCCCCTGGGGCGAGGAGACACACCGCGAGCTGGGCCTGAGCTCCCCCCTTGCATGGACGCGGACTGGACACGGGAATATGAAGTCATGGCGCGTACGCTCAG
This sequence comes from Prorocentrum cordatum, assembly GCA_963575745.1. NCBI lineage: Eukaryota > Dinophyceae > Prorocentrales > Prorocentraceae > Prorocentrum > Prorocentrum cordatum. The sequence goes on from CAUYUJ010003950.1 coordinate 40,968, forward strand.
ACTGGCGCAGATACATGCCTCAGACGGCACAGGCACCCCCCCTCCGAAGCCCAATGGAACCAAGTGCTCAGTGTGATCGCATGGGCGGCAGCGATACCCCAGCTGGACAAAACTGTTAGAGACCTTCACCAAGAGCTTGGACTCGCCACGCGAATCCCAGACGCCTTCGGCGCTTACTGGACTACCCACCCACCTCCGGGTACGCGCATCCCCGCCGGCAGGAGGATAAACTCACGCCAAGCAGCTCTGACTGCAGACGCGGCCTGCGCTCAGTTGAGGCAGCTCGCAGGCGGTCTGGCCTCGCGCTCGGACAGTGTGTCGACACCAGACGCCTCCTTTCAGAGCCTGACGCCAGCCATGCTCCGCACCATCCTGCGCGCGGGTGCGGGCCCCCCTTTTCTCGGATGATAGGGACCATGTCCTGAGCGAGACGGTGGAGGCCTCTCCAAGGAACCTACGCAGTACCGGTAGCACCGCCCGGCGCGCCGGCACTCCCAGACCTGCACATGCCCCGGCCAGCACTGCCGTGAGCGCAGCCGACGGCGGGCAATTCAGACGTGCCCGTCATCGAAGTTCGACCGGACCGCGACCGGTAGCGCCCAGCACCCAGCCCCAGACTACCGCCGCTGACAGGGCCCGTGGGAGTCCGACCCACCGGCCACCCAGAGGCAGAAATGACGGCACGCGCAGGACCACACTACGCGGTGTGACACGACGCAGGGCTGCGGGCAACACAGACAGGGAAAGGTCCACCCGACCAGACAGCAGATCTCCCCACCCAAGAACTCTGGTCGACCTTTGGGAACGCTCCCGCCCAGGGGAGGGCCCTCCCACCGGGGTCGCAGGAAGAGGTGCCACAAGGCGGGCGTCCAGACCGGCGAGTGCGGAGGGCGCACGGATCCGCAGGCCGCGGCCCCGACCCACTGTCTTCCTACCAGAAGAGCCCACGGCCGCCCCCCAGCCTGCCGACATGCTTCAGCAGGTTTGGGATCGGCATAGGGACGGGCGAACTGGCCTCTCCCCAGTCACACCTGCTGACACGACGCTTGCCGCGTACCAGGCCGCGGGCCTGGACAATGCGCAGATCATCAACACACTAAGGACCCTCCAGCAGGATGGCTTCGTTTCCAGCGTTTCCCCCCACGGCGCGTGGGACATCGCGGGACACCTCAGGCTCCACCCCATCAGTGATCCCAGACATGGGGAGGACTGGACGTATGACTTCACCCAGCAGACGAGGGCACGCATAGTCAACCCCCGACCTGGCCCGAGTGCCACTGTGGGAACTAGTCTCCATCTTGTATCACTCTTCGATGAATGGGGCCTGGCGAGACTTGCGGCAGGCGACCTCCTAGCCAAAGTCGCCGCGACTTCTCGGTTCAGATCTTCCGCGTTCGTCGAGTTCAGCGACGAAACTGCTGCTCGGGTGGAGAGGCGTTGGGACCGGGACACTGCCACGCGCTTTGATGGAGGACCCCCGCACATCAGGTTGGGAGCCAATGTGTGGGACCTCCTGAGGGAGGACGACGGTCAGAGTCCCTGGACCGACCACCTCAGAACCCTGGACCCTGGAAGCTTACTCGTCATCACAGCGGGGCTCCCAGGTGCCAGCCTTTCTTTTGCCAGCCAGCACGGAGGGCTAGATGGACTCGCGGGTTCCCAGACAGCGCAGTTCTTCGCCGTGCCGCTCCTGTGGGACGCCGCCCGCAGACTCCGCCCGGACGTCCACGTCATAATATGCTGCGAATGTCCAGCCACCATCCTACAGGCACACAAGCAGGCTATGTGCATTGCACTGGGGGACCTTCCCCCAGACTGGGCTGTCCGCATTGATTCTGCGGCCGCAGTCGCCAGCCCGAGGGACTGATTGTGGGTCAGTAATTGCCCTCCTGCGGAGGACCTAGTCACGTACCCTCGGCTCCCCAGTCCCTGGGAAAGGCAATGGACTTACAGACCTGACGGGCACATCCCTCCCTGGACCCAGTCCAAGGCTCCTGCCAACTCCCTGGAGGCAATAGTCCCTTGCAGTTACCAGACACATCCCCTCTGCTTGCTATGCAATGGGGACAGCAGCCACCGATGGCTCTCCCGCACCCTCGTCGACACCAGGAATTGCATCAGAAACATTCTTCAAGAGACCGGAGCCGAGCGCAACTTCCTGGGCTGCACGGAAGGACTGACGCTCGTCTGCCACGGAAGAGAGAGAGAGAGAGAGAGAGAGAGAGAGAGAGAGAGAGAGAGAGAGGGAGAGAGAGAGCCTCGCTAGCGAAGGAAAAGCGAGGGCCTGGGCGGGATGGCTCCTGGCCCACGGCAGAGAACATGGACTCAGGATCCCATCTCAGGAGGAGCGGGCCCGAGCAGTGGGACTGGGCTCTTACTATCGGTCCCTGGACGTCAGTGGAAAGAAACTCTACGACGCCGTGGGGGCCCACCTGGACCCGAGATGCCTACAGCGCAGACTTGCGACCGCCATACTGGATTGGAGTAGGAACGAAAACATCTCCGGGTGCCAGCGCGAAGCTCCGACAGAGGGCCAGATCTGGGCCGCGTGGCGACAGGCGCGCAGCTTAGCCGACAGGAACTGCCCTTGGGCGCCGCTCGCCGGGAACCCCTGTCCAGACGACATAGTCCGAGCCAGGCTGCAGCAACAGCTCCTAGATCAAGGGTTGCCGTTCCCCTAGACTCGCCTGAAGACCCAGGGACGCTTCATCTCGCCCTTGGGTCTCCCCCGCTCGCAACTCTCGTTCCGGGGGCGAGAACCAGAGCTTGGCAACTAGCCTGCTCCTCCCTGAGCCGCGCCCTCGCCCTGCACAGTAACCGCGCCGTCCGGCGACCGCGAGCCCTTTGGGCTTTCTTACACAGTGCCCCCTGGAGCAACCCCACTTGGGCGGATCTCTGCGGGGCCCTTTCCCTTCGTTCACTTATCGATGCCATCTCCAACGCCACGCAAGCCGGTGCACTCAAGGTGGGCTGTTGGAACGTTAGGTACCCCAAAAGCACGACTGCTCACAAGAACATGATTAAGCATGCCTTCTTGACGCAGATGACCACCAACGGTAGGATCGGACTCATTCAGGAGACCCACTGGACAGAACACGAGGCGGCCGTCTGGTCCACCATGTTTCACGCACGCACACTTGTCGCCTCTCCAGCCTACATTGGACCAGCCGGGGGTTGCACCGGCGGAGTGGCGATCATCATTCCTCACGGCACCACGCTCCTCCGGGCGGAAGGCCTCGTCCCCGGATGTGCCATTGCAGCCACCATAAGCCGAGGTGACAGCACCTACCGCCTGGTCTCGGTTTATCTCCCTCCCTCCAGGAAAGCCGAAACCATTGATGCCATCAGGCACGCCATCGAAAGGTGGGACGACACCCCTTCATACTGGGGAGGGGACGTCAACATCCAGTTGGACAATCCCAGAGACGGTGAAGCAGATGAGGCAGCGGCCCTGGCTGACCTGCTCTCACTGACTGGTTCAAGCGTCTGCCACTGCGATGGCCCCACAAGAGTGGACGCGGACAATGAATCACAGATCGACATCGTTGCCTGCCCCTTTCGTCAGCTCGGTGCCTACGGGGTCAGAAAGGCCTGGAAACCCTCAGTCTCCGACCATGCCATCCTTTACATGGAGCCGCAGGGCGCCCCCAGAACTCGCCGGGACAACGCCATTCGTGCGGGCGACCTCCGCCTACTTCCAAGCGAGGCGCACGCTGAATTAAGGACTCTGTACTCCTTTCTTGAGCGCACCTTCGAGTCGCCGGACATCGACCTGACCGGCCTCCTTCAACCCGCCGACTGGGTTCGCCCGGCCACCCCTGGTCAATTCCCAGCCAGTCACTGCGACAACGACGACGGCGAAGGGGAAAGAGAGCAGGAACCCTCCACTCCTCCCCCGGCCCCTAATCCGGGTGATGACCACACCGTCCCGCTTCTGCCCGCCCTCCTCACGCTTGGTCGACACGCTCTGTCAGCCGCAATACAGGACTGGTGGAGGAAGTGGCGCAGAAGCAAAACCAACCGCTCGCCAGGGACCCTGCTTGCGGCCGCGATTAGAACGGATTCCACTACGCGCCCGGTGGGAGCACTTGCTGCCTGGCTCGCGGAATACGAGTGGGACGGCAACGACTTAACACCTCAGCAGGCTGCCCTCTGGCTGCGAAGGTGGGACCATGACGCAGCGCAGAGACGCGCCACCCGCCTCGCGCCCGCGCAAAGGGGCCCCGGAGTGGAGCGCCCCGCGCTTGCCTCTCACTACCGGACGGGGCGAGAAATCTTCGCCAGGACGCATGCCATCCTTGGAGTGCGCGACGAAGATGGAAGCTGGAAGGAGCGCACCAAGGAAGTTGACGACGTCCTTTGGCGGAGCCGGAGTCCGATCTGGCAAACCGCCCCTCCTCTCCCCCCTACAGCGGACGGCATCCTTAACGAGTACTTCAGACAAAAGGACACGGGGCACTTCCCACACTCTCCCAGCCCACAGTGGGGCAGGATTGCCTCCCTCGTGCTGGGGCCTAGCGGCAGCGCCCCCAGTGTTGACGGTGAGCCGTGCGAGCTGTATAATCCCAGTGCGCGCTTTGTTGCTGGACTCCTCGCCCAAGCCTGGTACGCCGCGGCACTGAACCCAGGGCTCCTGGACCTGGTCCTTGGCCCCTCCGTCGACCTTCTGGTCTGGATCGGCAAGAAACCGGCCGCAGAGCGTCCTAACGACATGCGTCCCTTGCAGCTCCCCACTTGCCTACGGAGACTGCATGGAGCGACCATTGCCGATTGCCTTGGCCCTGTGATTGAACCCAGGCTTAGCCCCAATCAAGCTGCCAAGCGCGGGGGACAATGCGGTCCCAACATCGCCGCTGCCACCAACCATCTTGCCCTGGATCCCGTCCCCGACACCGAACCCGGGCTCTCCTGGACCGCCCTGCTTGGCGCACACCAAGAAGCTGTTGACCGCTATATACTGGACGCCACTCGGCAACTAGGCCCTGCCCCGAGCACGGCTGTTCTCTTTTGCGATCAAAACAAAGCTTTCGAGCGCATATCCCTGCAGTGGATGGGGCAGCTGGCGAGGCGTTGGCAGCTCCCGACCTGGCTCCTGCACTCCGTGGACTGCCTCGTCGGTAGCAGGAGCGTGCGCACCTGCAAAGGTAGGTGCAAAAGCAGAATAAGGAAGCTCTTACGCTCTATCGGAATGGGAGGCACCGCCTCCCCGCTCCTCTGGTGCCTAGGATACGACCCTCTCATCAGCGCCATGGCCGACATCACCGGGGCGGACGATCCGACTTACGTGGATGACCTCGCTGCCCTGCTGGGCGCCACCGCCCAATCACTGCGTGCCGGCATCGCCTTGCCCTGGCTCGCAAGAGCGGCGGGTCTCCTCGTCGAAGCCCACCAGTGCAGGGGCATCGCAGCCCCATCCGGTATCAGCATCAGGCAGTACCTGGACAGCGCCCCAGTGGACTTCAGCGATGATGGCACCACCACAACTGTCACAGGCCTGCCTGCCAGGCTCCTCCTGGAAATGGTCAGTCGCGCTGCCGGCTCCAGTATTGCGGCTCAGTGTTCTCCCTGGACCAGCCCACGCATGTGCAAATTTAAAACGGCCCTGGTCCCCGCCAGCAACCACGATTGGTGGAGACGCACCATGGACTTCACCCCTTTCGGCTCATCCGCCGTCCGTCCCCAGTGGCCCTATCTCGGCGCTTGCATCGTATCTAGGGCTGCCGAAGGGGAAAATCTACCGCCCAGGGGGAGAATGACAAAGGGACAACTCGACGCCCTCGTCGCCGGCACCTGGGGCAAACCCCTCCCCAAGCTACGGGGCCGGGCCATGGCCCTCCACCTTGCAAGCATGTCTCCCACTAGAACCGCCCTCGCCTGGAACACCTACCTCATCGCGCTCATCCCGTACCCATCCCATTACTCCCTCCCCGACACCGTGCAAGAAAGGGCACTCAGAGCACACCTGCGGGTAGCCCTTGGTCTTGCCTCTGCCTCCTGGATCCCAGACAACATCCTCACTGGTCTGGGCATCCGCTTCCAAGTCCCTGGCTGCCCCAAATGCCTGGTTGCTACCTCGCGTGCGATCGCGACCAGGGCGCACGCCCTTGACGACCTGTGGGGGCCCCTACAGGCGAGACATAAGGCGGGGAGAAGGTGGAACAAACTCGTGAAATGGGCGCGGGACTTCGCCCCTCGGGATGAGCCACGTAGGCCTGGCTCCAAGGTGCTGACCGACGCCAGGGTCGCTGACCTCTTCAATCGCGCCTTGAGAGAGCCCCCATAGGCGCCGGGCCCACTACTTCGGGCGCGTAGTTTACGTTGCGGCCTGGACGCAGCTCCACGGGCACGTGGTGAGCTCCTTGTTCTCCACAACCAGCCACGAGCGTAGGTGGGCTCAAACAGACGGTGCGGAATGGTCCCTTCTCGGGCACTGCGCCTCCTTCACGAGGCGCACCACGTCCTCCGCGTTCTGGCAAACGGACTACCCGGATCCGCGCGTAGACGAAGCGTCGCTGACAGGATCCCCCACCAGTGCGGCTGCGGCAGGATGGCCAATAGAGTCTGGCTCACCGCTGGACAACGGGATCGCGGTCAGGCCTGGTGCGACTCGTGCCTCGGGCCCTGGACCGGAGAGGCCTCCCTCTGGCCCCTCCTTGGCGACGACGCTTTGCCCGAGGACTTGCGTCCACTTGCTGCGGAGAGAAGAGGGCAACTCGGGCACATTGCCGTTCCCATGCGGCAAGGACTCTACGGAGCCTGCCCTCTCTGCGGCCTGGGAGAAGCCACTACTGAGCACGTGTGGGGCTGGTGCCCCGCCGCCGCCCTCGCCTGGGAAAAGACCAAAGGCCCTGACCACCCCAGAGACCTTCCCACCGCGATATGCTCCAGGGGGCAGCACCAGAGACTGGTCCGCCGCCTTCTACACCAGATCTCCTTTAGATACTGTGTGAACCTGGACTGTGCCCCCATCGGAGCCGTCGAAGCCGCCGGAATCATTGTCCAGGGGATCTCCGTACCAGACACCGACCTCCAGGAAGATAATGACGTGGAAGAAGACATACAAGAAGGGCAGGCCCCTGCCGCACCGGCGGATGAAACTGCAGTCTGGGCCCCCATGCTGCTCCCCTGTCAACTTTGCAATCCTCAAGGCCCGCACCTGCTGCGCATTCAGGGGGCCGCTGGTCCGCATCTCGGCAGACAAGCTCCACGCGCTGGAGGGGAAATCCGGCGCCTCCCTGTCACGACCAGGATCGTGCGGAGTGGGGGCCGGCTCGCCGTTCTCCAAACGGGCGACACCAGAGCGAATTGGATGCCGCCTGGGTTGGGCTGGTTCCCCTGCCCCAGGACAGACAGGTCCCCCAGTGCCCTCTGGACCAAGAGCTACTGCCGACTCTGCGACCTGCATACCCTGGTGCTCAGAGCCAGCAGGGACCGCTCCCCGCTGCCGATGCGGCTCAATGGCCCTTCGAGCTCACCTTCGACGGGGGGGCTCGCCGAATTGGGGGAGACGACAAGTCTCCGGGGCGGCAGCTGTCCTCTGGAAACACGACCCGCACCGCGGCTATCCGCGCGTCGTCGCGGTTACCGTTGTTGCCCTCCCGGGGTGCGACAATGCACAGACGGCGGAGGCATCTGGGTGCAGAGCGGCACTCGCCCTGCTCCCCCACCTTGACACCACCCTCCGAGGTGTCCGGGTGGTCGGCGACAATCTTGCCGCCATCCGGTGCGGAGCCGGCACGGGCCGCTATCGCCGGCTCCACCTGGCACAGCAGATGGACTTCGCCCTTCGGCAAGCCAGCGAAGCCGGATGGACACTTACATGGCAGGCCGTGCGTCGTCGCCTCAACAAAGCAGCTGACCGTCTTGCCACACTAGGTGTCTTCTGGGCCGATGCCCTTCGTCGCGCCGGCGATCTAGCCGTCACTTCCTGGGTCTTTTGGGAGGGCTCCCAGCTGCCCCCCCCCCCTGTTTCCTGCCGCGGACATCGACCCCTGTGACTTGGACCAAGTTGCGCTGTTCGTTGATGCCCTCGAAAATCCCCCCCCCCTCCTCCCTCCTCTGATCGCCCCCCCGCCGCGACGCACTAAGGTCCTGACGGGTCGCAGCGTCACTGCCATCACAAGAAGCGCAGCCTTCCGCTGCCATCCTGGACAGGTTCCCACCCTGGACAATGCCCAAAAACAACCAGGGCCCCCTCCGCCGTTGGCCCTCCTGCCTACCGTGCAGTGACGCAGGGCCGCCAATGCGCGCGGGCACGCGCGTCTTCCTGGCCCGCTTCTGTCCCTGGATGCGTTGGGTCTACTTCCACGGCGGTTGGCGACACTGGTGCGAGATCTGCCAGGAGCCCGTCGACGACACTGAACACGTCCTAAGCGCGAAGCACTACGACATGTCGGTGGCACGGTACCAGGACGGGTGGCCAGACCCGAACACCTTCACCACTCCTGGGAATCTCTGGTGCATGTGCGGAGGGAACCCCTACGACGCTACCCGCCAGGTGTCTGTCACACGGTTGGCATGGCGCGGCTGGAAACCAGTCCAGCCCTTGGTTACCCGCGACGGGGTGCGCTCGCTACCTGGCATCGCAATCCCCGAGGATGCGCTGCACGTGCCCATTACCCACCCCCTCTGGGACGACCCGTCGACATACAACTGCCCAGGAGGCACCAGGGTGGAGCCGGAGAAGGTTCGTTCGCACATGATGGACTGGCTGGGCGCCGCAAAGGAGGGCCTTAGACAGCCCGAGGACGGCGACGGGAACAGGATGCGGGCGAAATCGTCCATCTGGCTACCCCCCGCACCTGGACAGGCCGCAGGCTCCTCTGGGTTACCTCCCCCTCCGCCCCCGCCGTCTCACCCTCCTCCTGCCTGGGGCCCACCCTGCCAGCAGCGAACAGTCCAGCTGGCCGAGGGCAGTGAGACGGAGATTGAAGCTCTGTCTCCGACAAGTCCAGCTGCCCTGGAAGATTCACTGGCCACGCAGGCAGCCTCAGATGTCGCCAACCTTTACTCGGTTCCGCTGGACTCCCCGCACTCTAGAGTCCACCCCAAGGCAGCGCTCGGGGAACTAATCAATGCCGTCCGACTCCCCTCACAATGGCCCTACTCCCTCCAGGACCGAGGGCAAACGTTAAGGAGGATCGCCTGGGTCGAAAGCCAAGCCTCGGTCGAGACGGTAGACGACGGCAGAGGCTCCACGCGAGAGGATTTAGCCAGAAGGGGTAACTGTGCCCTCGGAGTTCGCGTTACCAGGATCGATGCCAATACGCGCTTGGAGGACCTGGACACCTTTCGGCTGCGGAACGCCATGCACCTACCCGTCGGTAAGGAATTTCTGTTGTTGGAGTGGCCCTCAATGTGCAAGGTCGCGACCAGACCCCTGGAACGTGACAAAGAGAACAGGTGGCTTTACATGTCAGTCACGGGCCCGACGGTAGACAAGATCGCTGACGTCTCAGTTTGGTGGCCTCCCGCCCTGGGCGGTCACATCCATCCCAGGGATGCTCAAGCGCTAGGTCTCAGCCCTTCCGACAGGTACCCCTCGAACTGGTGCATCGTCGTCTACAACCGCGCGAAGAGCGGGCAGTTTCACGAAGACGAAACCAAGGCGAGACGCCCCCCTAGCGACGATCTCCCCTGGTATCGGGTCGATGAAGCCCCTTCTGACATCCAGTTTTGGCGGCAATGCTCGGCACTGGAACAGATCTACTACCTGCGCCAAAACCCAGCGGATCTGTTCGGCCACCAGCTTTCACCTCTGACGTACCTGCTTGCCTTTGTTCACGCCCCTCGGTCGGATCGAACCTTGGCCAACGACTTGGGACACATGCGTTCCCTGGGGCTGAGCCTCAGAGCCAGGGCGGAGGCCACCCTTGAGCGGAACGTCCCAGACGCCGACCACTTGCAAGCAGTCGAAGACGGCACGCTGCTGCAGGCACCGCCTCTCCCCCAAGGCTTACAGGCGTTCTCTGACGACGAAATCTCCGATACCACTGGCTCCGTCTTTCAGAGAGTGCGTCCTACTCCCAGCGTGGACACGCTCCACAGGATTATCGACAAACACAGGCCGAACGGCGATGCGACCAGTGCCCTGCGTGCCACCCTGAACCACCATGCTGTTCTTGTGCACGGACCCCCTGGAACTGGCAAGACCACCTTCTCAGTTGCCTGCCTGGACATGTGGGGTTCCTGCCTACGCCGCGGACACGCTGTCGCTTTGGCAGCAGGGTCCAACACGGCGGTCGACCAACCAGCTCTGGCAATGATCGAGGCACAACGTCAGCGGCGCCTCGACCAAGATACGGGCTTCCCCGACAAGTTCGTGCGCCTGGCAAGGAAGGACCGGGTCAACGAGGCACTTGTTGACCTTACTCCCGAGGGTCACTACAGAAACGCCCACGGCGAGTTCCCCTTCCAGGACGGGGATAAGAACCAGGGCTTCAAGCCCTACAAGGCGAACTTACTACGTCAGGCCAGGATAATCATGTCCACGCACGAGGCGTCAGAGGCACTTGGTCGAAAGGACAGCCCCCGAATCGTCCTCCTAGTCATCGACGAGGCCGGACAAGCCACTGAGCTCCACGCGCTCATGTCCATGGTAACTCTGATTAACAGCGGAGGGACCGTGGTCCTCGTCGGAGACCCCAACCAGCTGCCCCCCACAGTGCTCTCCAAACTGGCGAACGAACTAGGGCTCTGCGTCAGCATCTTCGACAGGATGTTCCACGCACTCCGCGGCCAGGAGTCTTCAGTAGTTCACCTTTCAATCTGCTATCGGATGCATCCGCAGCTACTCGCGTTCCCGAGCGCAGCCTACTACGGGAAAGGCATGAAGTCTGGCATCCTGGATCCGCTCAGAGAGCGGCCAATAGTTGAGGGCATCCCCTGGAGAGACATCCGTGCGTGGGAACCTGGACGACTGGCAAAGCTGGCTATTCTCACTGGTTCCGACGAAAGTGACCTCCGCGCCACCCTTGAGCCCCTGGACCTTCCGCTGGTCCCAGACAAGCACCGTTTCCTAATGGTGCACACACCCTCCTGGGAGGTCACCTCCGAGCTACAACCAGGCTTTGCCAATCTTCTGGAGGCGGCCCAAGCCGTAGATATTGTGCGCGCCCTGCTACCGGAGCTCCACAAGGGCACCGCTGTCAGAATCGTGGTCGGCTACCAGCTCCAGACGGCCATTCTCATGGACGAATGGCCGCAGGGTCCTCGTCACCTCACCGGCGTTCTGCGCAACACCAGAGGTGGCGCCAAAGGGCAGCCCGGCAAGGGGAAAGACGGTCCTGGACGCGGTGGTCAGGATATTCCTGGCCCTGAACATCCCCCCCAAGGCCACAGGGTGGACACTCACCGCTGGCAACAGGTGTTCCGGGAAGACGACAATGCTAACACTGCCATCAGCTCTAACTTCCCTGGACAACGTCAGGTGGCGGGCGAGCACATGAGCACTGGGGCTCTCAAACTCACGACAATCGACTCCAGCCAGGGAGGCGAGGCGGACATCGTAATAGTGTTAACTACCCGGAGCAACGGCAGCTACAATTGGGGTTTCGTCGACGACGCCAAGCGCCTGAACGTGGCAATCACCAGGGCCAAGCGGAATATCCTGATCTTGGGAGACGGTCGCATGTTCGCCAACGCCACATGGTCGCAGCTTCGCGTGCTCTCAGAGTGCGGGAGACTGACTCGCCTCTGGGTCCAGTTTCGTGGCAGCACCCCCGTGGGCCGCAGGCTCTCCCTGGACATTGACGACAGCTTCGACCCACTCCAGGACCTTGCCGCATGGATTCCCTCGCCCCCTGCATGGGGCAGTGTCGCAAAGGGGGAGAAAGGGCGGAACGAGCTGGATGTCGCCAAGAAGAAAGCGCGCGATGCCCAGGCCACCTGCTTCGCCGAGCGGTTCAATGCACCCCTGGAAGAGAGCTTCGACTGGGACACCCTGGGCAAGCTAATCTCGGGAGGGCTCCACGATATCCTTTCGACGCCGGCCTTCCACGTGCTCATCTACTTCATGTCCGGGCTGCATCCTTACGAGTTCACGTTGGCCAACGCACCGCGGCAGCCGGGCATGCTCGATTGCAAGGCTTGGTCGCACCTGGGGTTCTTGTTTGACATGTCTCTCGGGCTCGACGCGACCAATCTAGTCTACAACACGCTATGGGCAGCAATGGTCTGGTCGCTCGGCCTAGGCGCCCCCTGGAGGGATGCGAGCTACGCCATTCCCGACGACTCCCTTCCCCCGTTGCCTCGCGCCAGCGGCAGGCGTGCAACGCTGTGGAAGCGCCGCCAGTGTACTCCCAAAGGACTCCTCCGTCAGGTCCCCAAGGCTTGGAGCTCCGCTACCAAGGACTGCTGCAGACACCGGAAGCACCCTGGAATGACCGGGTTGGGAGACATCATCCGGGGGTGCGGCTCCTCGATGGAAGATTTCCGTCAGGGACTCTTAGACACCGACGGCCAGCCCATGGATTCCTGCAAGGCCCGTTCGCTTCTGGTGGTCATGATGCTGATGCTCCGTGAGCCGCGAGTGTTTCTATGGCCTTTCTCTCACGCAGAGCAGGCCGGGGACGTCGTCGAAGCCATTCTGGGGTTCTGCGTACCCTGGCAAGAGGTCCACCAGGACTTCCGAAGCCGGGTCGCCAGCACCTGGAGCTTCACCCTGGAAGACTTGGCCGACCTGCACAGTCGCATCGAGGCAGTGCTGCCGCACATCTCCAAGCTCGTGGCTTTGGCCCATCACCACCAGGCTGCGCAGGAAGCCGGCTGCCCGCAGACCTGGAGCGAGATGGACAGACAGGACTTCCAGCTGCAAGCACCGATGATCGTTCTCGAACGGATCGTCCCGGCAGCAACTCTGACCTGCCTGGACACGGGCGACTGCTCAGTGTGTGCACTACACGTCGCACTGGCTGTTTCCGACGCCTCCCTCGGTCCCGACGACAGGGTTGCGGGCCTTTCCTACATCGGCGGCGGACTTGCTTTGTCCCAGACCAGCCTCAATGCCCCTCCACCACCGGCACCGGCCCCGGGCACCAGACTGGACCCTCCGTTCATCCCCGACGAAAGGCTCGCGCTCGAAAAGAAGAACAACATATACACGTGCGACAGTTGCGGGAAGGACTACCTGACTGCCGCTGAAGGTACCTGGATCTCCGACAGCACGCGCCAGATGGTCGCTCAGAATAGACCTCAGGCGTACATCAACGGCGCCAACATGGGCTGGTACTGCGCTGGCTGCTGGATACGGAACCTCGAGGACAATGGCTTCCCTACGCCTGCCGGAACGAAGCCCACCGACAGAATCAGGGAACATGAGCAGCAGACATCGGGGACCGGCAACGACAGAGCGAGTGTCCTCCCTTCCCTGGGGCTCTTTCCGCTCGGCTACGGCTGCAACCCCCTGGCGGACACGAGGCAGTTAGATGACCTCCTCATGGAACCGACGGGCATGAAGATCCCCGAGTGTGCCAATACTACCATTCCGGTCCTCCGGATCCGGGACGACCGCTTCGGCATCACGCGGACCTACTCCGCGCGGTGCGACACCTGCCCCCAGGGGGCCCCGCTCCTGGTCTGGGACCCCGGCTCTCCGCCGCTGGGGTGCTTCATATGGAAGCCGGCTGAAGACGTAGGAGTTCCCGAGCAACATGGGCTGCCCCCCATCGATAAGCGTGCCCTGGCCTGGTGGGGGCGCCAATGGAACGCTACTTGGTGCTGCCGGCGCTGTCTGGTCCCGATTTGGAACATTGGCCCGGCCACCCTGGACCACATCCTGTATCGCGACTTCAGGCCGCTGTATCCAGATGAACCTCCGGCCCTTCCCCCGCTCAGCAGCCAGATTGGGTTCGAGGCACCTGTGGACATCGTGGATTCCCTCCCGTGGCTTGGCGAGGACGCCAAGGCCCAGGACCAATTCACCAAGGTCGGAGCAAGGAATCCCCCTGGACCCAGCCCCGCAGACAACTCTGGCGCGGCGCCAGAGATCACCTCCCTGGCAGGGTCCCCGCCATCTGGCGCGTGTTCTGGTGGCGACGACAGGCCAGATGCTCCCATGGCGGCCGACGCAGACAGGTCTCAGGGTTCAGCGGACAACGACTCACGCATGGGCCACCATGATCCGCCCGACGACGACAGCTGTGAAGGCGCGGAAGACGGGCTCCCCCTTCACAAGATGGGGCCCGACTACGAGGAGGATGGGCCCGCCCGTCCTCCCACGCCTTCCGAGTCGGCCCAGGAGGGTGAGGATAATCTCTCAGGTGGCGATGGCCCACAGCGTAGCCCGCCGGCGGGCAGCTCTGACACCAGCCGCGAGGATACCGCGACTTCAGTTGCAGAAGACACGCCCTGCGCCGATCGCAGGAGGGCCCCAGCTCGAGACCCCGCGAGGCACGAGAGGATCAGCGACGGTGGCGGCTCGCGGTACGAGCGCTTTCCCGCGCCCACCCCGACGCCCCCTGAGCGCAGGCCCCATTACTCTCGCCATACTGGCTCTTCGGAGCAGGACGCACTCAACATAATGTCCTGCCCTGATGGAGGCGGCCCAATGTACAAAGTCAGGCTGGGCACCGTCGAACTCGAACGTCCCGACGAGACACTAGCCAGTCGCATATCCAGGCTTCAGTCGCAGCTGGGAGCAGTCTTCTGCGCACTGTGGACAGCGAACACGCAGCGTACCCTGCTCCCTGGATGGAGGGCGCCCAAGTCCGACCCGAAACTACACATGCCCTCGGATATTATCAACTTCCTAGAGGCCTGGAAGGACTGCGGGTACGACGCCTACGATATGAACAGGAGGCTTGGCTATGATATCGACTGGAACAATATACGAGCCAACTACCTGCGTCACTCCCAGACAGACGACTGGAGCAAAGGCGGCTATCGCCACGCGGGCTGGCGCGACCGTGCGACAAGTTCCTGGGGCACCTGGAGCAGTTGGCAGGGCGAATGGCGCGACGGATGGCGTGAGGATCACTGGCAGGCGGGTGGCAAGCGCGGCGGAGGTTACCCTGATGATCGGGATAATCGAGAGGAGAAGAGACTCCGCTGGAGAGACTGAGCTCCCTCTCTGCCCTCACCGCCCCCCAGTGCCCGCGCCACCACCTGCGCTTCGCAGCGCGCCACCGCGGCCCCCTGCCGCCCTTTCCCTCAACCTGGGGCAACTCTGCCTCCCCTCCCCTGAGCGGCACCGTCTCTCACCCTTGGCCTTGGGGTGCCGTTCGGTAATGCCGTCTGCTCCGTGCGTGACACCGCGCATCTTGCAGACCACTTGCCACTGGCATCGCTGCCTTTCCCCACCGGTGGCCGACGCCCTCTCGTCACTCGGCTCCTCTCTCCCCGCCTTGTTACACTTCCTGAATCCCAGCGGACGCTGCCCAGGCCGCGCCGCGGGCCCCTAATCGCGGCGCTCTGCCGCCCTCCACCCGATGCGCGCACCTCCTGCCTTTGAATCCAGGTGCGCGCTTCGGCAATGCCGTCCACCGCTTCCCCGCAGTGGACTTGCGGCCACAGGCCCTACTGTAGTTGTCGCACCGCCAGCCCTCCCGGCCTGTCAGTGGGCCACGGCTCGCCTGACCACTGGCTTCCCCCTGGACTTTCTAACCGAACGATCGGCCTTCCGCCGTCGCCCTGGACCTTTCAAACAAGAAGCACGGCCTTCCGCCGTCATCCTGGATCCATTGGCTCTGAGGGACACGTCTCGGGTACAAGGCGTCCTCGTCCCTCTGTGCTAGACGACTCGGTTCGGTATCGTTGGGCCACCTTAGATGTGCATACTCCTCGAGGTCTGCCGTGTATCGTGCTCTTCTACGCCCTTCCACTCGTCGGATCTGGGCCGTCGCATCTCAGTTCTGGATGTTTTGTCTTGTCTTCATGCTCCACACCCTGGATGCGCTTCTTGCGTTGCGACTGGCTCGCCGTCAGCTTTTTCCGTTGGTCCTTGTTCCCAGTCGGCCTGTGGTACCCTTCAGGCTCCATGGATCGGTGCCCTCTGGACTCCCATTGCTGGACGGCTTCCTACCGCGACCCTGGATCAGTGGCTTTGTGGGACTTGCCTGGGTATACACGGTCTCGTTCCGCCTGTGCTCTCCGCTCCTTGGATTGCACTGTGACACTGTGGTGTGCACACGCCGCGTTTCGACGGGTAGCGTGCATCAGGTGCCCTTCCACCCGCTGGGTCTGGGCCGAAACATCTCGGTGTGGTAGTCTTCTCGGAACATGGATACACCTTGATGTCGTTCTGGCGCCGCGGCTTGCTGCCGCCGTCGGGATCCTCGTTGGACTTACCACCTCGTCGTCTGTGCTACCCGACAGGCTGGGGCTGACGTCCTCGGGTCGTTCCCTTGTCCGCACCTGGACGTTGGAACGTTATCGCGCCATTTTGGCTGCGCTAGGTGGTCTCGGTGCCTACCTCAGGCCTGTTGGACGCACCTGCGTGCCCGTTCAGGGGCTGTCATGGCACCTGGATTGCATCGGCTTCGGCCCCCTGGACGCTGCCGTGAGCCGCCTGATCCGCGGCCCTGCGCGCGTTAGGTAATTTAGTCGCGTCCGCGGCCCGTTCGCGACCTTCCGCCGCTGGCGCTTCCGCCTGCGGCTGTATATATATATATGTGTATATATATAAAACTTATCCCCACCAGCCCATCCCGAAACGATGTCCAGGCGAGTTGAGGTGATCAGGGAAGTGCGACAGCAAAGAGGAGGACGGCCGAACCGTGCAAAGGCGTGAGGAGGAGAAGGAGGAGGTGGATGGATGGATGGATGGATGAGGGAGTGGGAAGACGGAGGATGAATAGGATGAGGAAGAGGAGGAGGAGGAGGAGGAGGAGGAGGAGGAGGAGGAGGAGGAGGAGGAGGAGGAGGAGGAGGAGGAGGAGGAGGAGGAGGAGGAGGAGGAGGAGGAGGAGGAGGAGGAGGAGGAGGAAGAGAAGGAGTAGGAGCAGGAAGGAGGACAGGAGGAGGAGGAGGAGGGCAAGCACAAGGGCCAGAGGTCTCTTGGATGCCTCTAGGAGCCTCTTGGAGTATCTCTTGGGCGATTCTTGGGGGCCTCTTGGGACGTCTTGGGGGTCTCTTGGCGATCCTGGGGGGCTCTTCGGGGTCTTGGGTGCCTCGGGGGGGGCCTCTTGGGGCCTCTGAGGGTCTTCTTGGGGGCCTTCTGGGGGCCTCTTGGGGGCCTCTTGGGGCCATCTTGGGGCCATCTTGGGACCTCTTGGGGCCTCCTGGGCGCTTCTTTGTGCCATTTTGGAGGAGATCTATCAAAGAAGAGCTGAGCTTTAATTAGCGTTGCCCCCCCAGGAGGCCAACATGGGGCCAAAACCTTGCTAACATCAATGATTTTGGCTTCCTCGCCGAGGCTGTTTTGGACGCTCTGACCGCTCCCCGCCCCTCCTGTCCAGGTCAGTGGGGAGGGGGTAGGGGGAGGGGTAAACCCCTCCCCGAAGGGGAAGAGGGAGGGGTGGAAGAGGAAACGCCTTAAACCACCGACGCCCAGAGGGCTGGTGGGGTTGAGGCGTCGAGTACGGATGTGCAGGCAGAATAACATATTTCTGTGAGAAGCATTTGATCGTTTCGGTTGCTCTTACATGTGTTTTCGCAGTATTCTGGGCTTCGCCGAGGCCGTTTTGGACGCTCTGACCGCTCGCGGCCCCCCCTGTCCAGGTCCACGGGGAGGGGGTAGGGGGATGGGTAAACCCCTCCCCGAAGGGAAAGAGGGAGGGGTGGAAGAGGAAACGCCTTAAACCACCGACGCCCAGAGGGCTGGTGGGATTGCCTCGATCAGGGAAGTGGACAGCACACAGAGGAAGCCAGTATGAGACATCTTGGGATTTCTTGAGCCATCTTGGAGGTCATTTTGGGCTCTCCGAGGCGCTCTTGGAGTCATCTTAATCAGTGCCCCCCCCCAAGAGGCCAACATGTGGCTAAAACCTTAGTGCAAACAATGGTTTGACATTATCGCCGAGGCCTCTGGGAGCACCTTGGGTGCCTCTGGGGGGTCTCTTGGGGCCTCTTGGGGGTCTCTTGGGGGCCTCCTGGGGGCCTCTTGGGGGGCCTCTTGGGGCCATCTTGGGGCCATCCTGCGGCCTCTTGGGGCATCCTGGGGGCCTCTTGCGGCCATCGTGGAGGAAATCGATCAAAGAAGAGGGGAGCTTGAATTAGCCCTGCCCCCTCAGAAGGCCAAAATGGGGCCAAAACCGTAGTAAAATCAATGATTTTGGTTTCCTCGCCGAGGCCGTCTTGGACGCTCTGACCGCTCCCCGCCCCTCCTGTCCACGCCCTAAACCACCGACGCCCAGAGGGCTGGTGGGATTCCTTGCTGCCTCCTTCCTCCTCGGTCGTCTCTGCCTCTTCCTATCTACGGCTTTTCTCCCCGGCCCCGTTGCCGCCCGAACGGTTTTGCTTCGGTGTGAAGACTCCTGCGTGACATCTCGCGCGATCTCGCAGACGCGTGCGATATGAAACGACAGGCGGTTTTCATCGCCTCGGCGTGCGGGTTTGGGATCGCGGGTGAGGAGGCTTCGGGGCGCCTGGGGCTTTGGGGAGGGGGGTTCGAGGCCCCAGGGGCCTTGGGTGTCCTGTGTGGAGATTCGTTGGACCGTTTGGAGAGCTTCGCGGTCCGTCCAGAGGCCATATTCTGGGCCGAGTTTGGGCCGCCCGGGGCCGTCATGGAGGCACCTTGGGCCATCTTGCAGTCGAAAGCGGAGGTCCATGTTTTTTTTTCGAGGGGTCGCGGCCGCTGTAGCGCGGCTGGGTCGGGGGGGCGCTCGCGGCGGCGCGCTGTTCGGGGGGGTGGGGTTCTTAGAATAGTACAGAAGCCGTATCAAACAGTTGTCTGGCATTCCATTGCGCCGGTGCGGCGCAGGCGCGGCGGCGGCTGCGAAGTGGACCGCGTGTGTCGCACGCGCGTGGGTAGCTCTGGAGATCGCCGGCCCACTGCTGGAGAGTGGTCGAAACGATTGGAGAGTTTTGACCAACGCCTTCCCATAGTTTCTCGATATGTATTTGTAAGTTACGTTTCCTTTTTGGAATCAAATTCGTTACAAGTATATGTCGGAGATTTGTTGAGGAGGAGGACGAAGAGGAGGAGGATTGGGGAATGGGAGGAAGACGAGGAGGGGGAGGAGGTGGTGCAGGAGGTGGTAGGGAGGGGTAGGATGAGGAAGCAAAGCAGGAGGGATGATGATGATGGTGATGGTGATGATGATGAAGATGATGGTGGTGGTGGTGATGGTGGTGGTCTTGGTGATGGTGGTGGTGGATGTGTCATGACGGTGACGACGACCACAACAACGATGATGATGCTGCTGCTGATGATGCTGATGATGAAGATGGTGATGATTATGCTAACGAAGCTGATTATGCTGATAAGGATGCTGATGCTGCTGATGATGATGCGGATGATGATGTTGATGGTGGTGGCGGTGGTGAATGTGATGATGATGGTGATCATGATGATGATGATGATGATGATGATGATGATGATGATGATGATGATGATGATGATGATGATGATGATCACGATTCTGACAATGTGGTGGTGTAGATGGTGGTGGTGGTTGACTCGATGATGAGGATGATGATGGTGGTGGTGGTGATGATGGCAATGAGGATACTCGTACTTATGAGGATTATGTTGCTGATGGTGAGGAGTCGTCGTCGTGAGTTTCCATGATGTTTACCAGGGTTCTTGGAGGTCTTCCTCCCTCCCCCTGCCCTGTCCCATCATCCTTCCTCCTCCCTCTCTCGTCCCCTATCCACCCTTTGCTCTCTCCCTCCTCCCATGCTCCTCTGACTCTTCTCGCTCCCCTTGCTCTGTGCGGTAGATCTCCAACCCTCTTCTCGTATGTTTCCACACGCTGGAGTTGAACAATTGATTTTCTGATATGTATTTGAGATCATATTGTTTTCGGTGTTTCAAAATGGTGTACCCGCTGCAGCGTGGGCCTCATTTTCGGATCGGCGTTATGCTCCCGTCGTTCAGAATGCCGCTCCCACCCCAGCGCGGGCAACTTTTCTGGATCAGAGTCCTTTTTTTTGATCGTGTCACCCCCTCACTTCCCCCCCTCCGCCTTGCCCTGGTCCTCCTGCTCCTCCCCCGCCTTCCGCTCCAGTTCCTGCTGCTGCTGCTGCTGCTGTTCGTCCTCGTCCTCCCTTCCTCCTCTTCCTTCCTCGTGTTCCTCCTGCTCATCCTCCTGCTCACCCGCCACCGCCTCCTCCTCCTCCTCCTTCTCCTCCTCCTCCTCCCCCTCCTCCTCCTCCTCCTCCTCCTCTTTTTCCTACTCCGATTGCGCATAACACGATGGGTTCCTGTTTGGAGTCTTAGGTCGGCTATGACACGCGTCCGCTGGTAGAGAAGCATGCGAGCCAGCGTTGACCCCAACCAGTGTGTGTGTGTGTGTTCTAGCAATTTGTGTGGAGCCGTCTATGTGGAGCAATCGATGTGGTACAAGCTATGTGGTGCAGTCTGTGCAGTGTGTTGTGTAACCTAAGTCTAAGTGGAGCAACCCATGTGGCGCAATATATTTGGTGCAGCCAATGGGGTACAAGCGGCGTTGTTTTTGATGTTTTTTGGCAATTCTTCGGGATAGGATCCCCCACCCCCCAAACGGGACCCCCTGGATCCATGGCCCCGGGAGGTGCAACATATGTGGTGCAAGCTATGTGGTGGAATCTATGTGGGTCGGCGACGAGGCGGCGACGGGGCGGTGACGGCGAGCACGGAGCCGCCAGACCGCCAGCCAGGCCCAGACGACGGGCGGCGACCCGGCGGCGACGGGGCGGCGACGGGGCGGCGACGGCGAGCACGGGGCCGCCAGACCGCCAGCCAGGCCCAGTTCCTGAGAAGAGCAGCAAGAACCCGTGATCGCAAGCCTTGCTCGGAGAGAAGCAGCACAATGGGACGGGAGGAGGGGGAGGGGCAGGTTGTCAAATGTGGCGTGAGCTCACCTAGCTTGTCCTCCCCCCTCTCTCCTCTCTCCGCTCCTCTGCCCCTGTCCCTCCGTTCCTCCGTCCCTTACTTTCTTTGCTCCTCCTCCTCCTCCTCCTCCTCCTTTGGGCTCCTGCCTCGTCCCTCCTCCCTTCTTAGTTCTCCCCTCATTCTCCTTCCTCTCGAACTTTGCTTTCCACTCCATTTTTGTCATCCTTCCGGGCAGCCTCGTCTCTCCTCTCCTCTCCTCTCCTCTCCTCTCCTCTCCTCTCCTCTCCTCTCCTCTCCTCTCCTCTCCTCTCCTCTACTCTGCTCCCTCCTCTTTTTCATCAAGCAACACGCGCTGATTTGGAGCATTCTCCAACCATTTCAGATTGACACCGCCTCGCGGGGGAAATATGGCCGTGCGCTCTTGGGTCATCTTGAGCTGCTCCAGGGGCTCTCTTGGCCCTTCGTGGGTGTCTCTTGGGCCGTCGTGGGCCCCTCTTGGTGCTCTTGTGTACCGTCGTGGGGCGATCTTGGAGGCCTCTGGGACCCTGGACGCTCCGAAGACCGAACTCTGGGGCACCTTTGGGGTGCTCCTCTTGGAGCCCCCTTGCGGTGCCTCGAGCCGTCTCGGAGGCGTCTCTGGTCCGCCTCCCTGGGCTCCGCTCTTGGGGCCTTCTCATTGGCTTGGACGCACGAGTGAGGCGGTGTCAGCGCCAGGGGGGGGAGGGAACAGCATGAGGCCGAGGCGTGAAAAGGGGATGGCCGCCGCCCTGCCCGATTTTGATCGTGTGTGGTTCGTTTTTGCTCGCCTCGTGGGTCGTCGCTGTGCCGTCGTGCCTCGAGAGTGCCGCCCGGATCCCAGGTGCCGTCACTGCTGCCGCCTATTGTCACCGGCGTTTGCCGCATGGGGGTCATAGGAATAGAAATAGGGAGGCGGGGGAGGGGAGGCTGGAGCATGGCGACACGACTCCTCGACCGCCATTATTATCATCTTCATTATTATTAGTCATATTATTATTCTTATTAGCATTCTACTATATGCTATTAAATTCTATTCTGTTATGGTATATTATAGCATATTTTATTATAGCATTTCACATCACTATATACTACATTCCATTACATTACAGTATATGGTAGTATTTTATGTTATATGAAGTTGATTATGTGATTGTATGTTATAGTATATTATAGTATAATCATTATAATAATATATAAGGTTATAGTATATTGTATTGTAATATATTATAGTATATTGTATTATATCATATCATACTATATTAGAATGTATTGCATTATCTTACATTAGTATATTGTAGGATAGTACATTGCATGCATTATATTATACTATACGATATTATATTGCATTGTATAATATTACATTGTATTATATTGTGTTGTATTGTATTGTATTGTATTCAAACGTGTTATATTCTATTAATATGTATTCCATCATATCGTTTTTGATTGTAGTATATTATATCATCGTATACTTTATCTTACTATGTTATATAATAGTATATCATAGTATCTGATATTTTGTTATTCTATAGTAATATTATACGGTCTTCCTTTTTTTGTATCGCATTTCATGGCTATTCTAGTATTATATATTACATACTATGTTATAGCATATTATACTTTCTATTTTATCAGGTTATATTAAATTTTATGATATTATCTTATATTGTACGATTGTACACTATATTATGTTATAATATAATATATTATATTATATTATAGTATATTACATTATAGTATATTACATCATGTTAGCGCATATTATACTATATTAGGTTATATACTTTCATATTCTATTATATTATATTATATTATATTGTATTGTATTAAATTATTTTACATGATATTGTTCTACATTATAATATATTATGTTATTCCTGTGTTATATTAGAATCTATAATATTAGTTCTATATTCTATTTTATCATAGTATATTACAGTATATTGTATTATATCATATTATATCATGTTGATTTTTTATAGTGTATTACATTAATCTAGAGTTATTAGTAGTAGTAGTAGTAGTAGTAGTAGTAGTAGTAGTAGTAGTAATCGTAGTAGTAGTAGTAGTAGTAGTAGTAGTAGTAGTAGTAGTAGTAGTAGTAGTAGTAGTGGTGGTGGTGGTGGTGGTGGTGGTGGTGGTGGTGGTGGTAGTGGTAGTAGTAGTAGTAGTAGTAGTAGTAGTAGTAGTAGTAGTAGTAGTAGTAGTAGTAGTAGTAGCAGTACTCGTAGGGGGGGCTGGAGGAAGGGGTGGGGGCGATAGGAGTGCGGAGTGGGGAGCGGGAAAGGGACGGAGCGGGGCCGGGCGGCGGGGGAGCCGCTGTTTTTTTGGGGGGGGCGGCTCTCCCCAGAGGTGCCGCCGCGGGGGCTGTTTTTATTTTTCGTCCGAAATCCGCCTGTGGGAAGACATGCCCGACCTAAGTGTACGGGTGTGAGGGTCGGGGCGCCTCGCAGGCGCGGGGCGCATCGTACATCGTCAGCCCGGCTTCTGGTGGGGAGGCTCGTAGAGCTTGGTTGCTTGCGATTGGTGACAACAAGTTCGCAGTGCAAGGCGCCTGGAGCTCGAAGTTGCGAGCGATCGGGTGTCTAGCCAGCCTGCCTAGCCTCACCACATGGTTATAGAGTTGGATGGCTGGGCCGCTCCCAGTAGCGGATCCGTTGCAATCTGCAGAGGCTCATCGACGCGTATGCGTGGAGGCACTCAGGCTCACTGGTTTTGCTCAGGAGAGAAAGCGAGAACGATGCGGTGGGGGCGTTGGTTCAGGAGTGTGCCCAGGAGGCTTCAGACCCTGGAGGATTCCTTATCTGGTGAGGGCGGTGGTGATGCCCATGGCCAGTCCACGACTGGAGTTCCACCGGCTTCAAGCCCTGGATCCTTCATCCGCTGGTTTCTCATCCAGTGCCCTCCCCGCAATGCTCGTGGTGTCGTGACGCAGGGCGGCCTGCGAGGCATCGTGCAGACGGCGAGGCGCTGGACGGACGCCGGCCGCCGGGGCCGCCGCCCCGCCTCTCCCGGAGCAGGGCGACTTTTGAGAGGATGGGAGCTCAGCATCGCTTCCAGGCCGGCGTCGGGGCCCTCACGGAAGCCGCCCACATGGGCCAAAGTAGTGGGTAGTCGAAGGCCAGACTGTCAGATTGGATTGGGCCCCAAGGGCCAATCTGGGCCGGCCAGACTGGATGATTTGGGTTATTCGCCAGACTGGGTTCGCGTTGGCTCCCTCGCCAGATTGCCCCCGTTTGCCAGATTGGGCCTGCCAGATCGGCGCCAGATTGGCTTCGACTACCCAGAGAGTAGACGGGGTCGAAGGGTCGCGCCGCATCGGCGATGCATCCGCGTGGGGAAAGTCGACCTCCACACCGCGCCGCCCGCGTGGGGATCCCCGCGTGGGGCGGCCTGGCTCGAAGCAGGGAGAGCGTCGAGGCAGGGGCGCCTCGACGTCGGCCCCCCGAGGAGGAGGAGGAGGAGGAGGAGGAGGAGGAGGAGGAGGAGGAGGAGGAGGAGGAGGAGGAGGGAGGAGGAGGAGGAGGAGGAGGGGGGGGAGGAGGAGGAGGAGGAGGAGGAGGAGGAGGAGGAGGAGGAGGGAGGAGGGAGGAGAGGAGGAGGAGGAGGAGGAGGAGGAGGATGGAGGAGGAGGAGCGAGGAGGAGGAGAAGGAGGAGGGGGAGGAGAGAGGAGGAGGAGGAGGAGGAGGAGGAGGATGAGGAGGAGGAGGAGGGGCAGGGGCACCTCGACGTCGGCCCCCCGAGGAGCCCTGGTGGGGCCCACGCGCGCCAGTTTGCCCAGTTGCGCCGGGCCGCGCCGAGGAGGGGCCGCCCCTCGAAGGCCGACCGCCGCCCAGGAAATGGTCGAACCCCCCAGGGACGAGAAGATCGCAGGACAGCCGCGCCAGCAACCAAAAACGTCGCCGCTAGTATGAGACTAGTAATAATACTAAACCTACTCATAATACTAAAAAGGAGGATGATACTATCAATCATAATAACAGTAACGCTACGAAGAATAAGTATACTGCGAGCCATATAGAATAATACAACCACGAATAACACTACGACTAAGAAGAGCACAGATGATACTACTATCAATGATAATCGGACTAATAATACAAAACATAAGAATCATACTACCAATGTCAGTAATAATATGATCAGTAATAGTGCAAATCTTAGTAACATTAGTAATCATACTAATAATAATAATACTAATGCTAAGCATAATAATATTAATAAGAAGACGAAGACGAGGAGGAGGAGGAGGAGGAGGAGGAGGAGGAGGAGGAGGAGGAGGAGGAGGAGGAGGAGGGGCATGGGGCGGCTCAAAGTCGGCCCCTGGGGCCCTCCTGGGGCCCCAACGCACCAGCTTGCCGCGCTGCGCTCCGCGCCGCGCCGACGAGGGGGCCCCCCTCGAAGGCCGCCTGCCGCCGCCGCCTCGACTGGGCTCTCCTCGGACTTTGGGCCCTCCTCGGACTTTGGGTGTGGCCCCGCCGAGGCGCCCTCCAGCGGTCGAGCGTGGGCACGCCGGCCGGGTGCGTCTCCGAGCCGCTCGCCTCCACCGCCCACGTGGCCTTCCAGGCGGCCAGCCCGCACAGCGCGCGCGGCGCGCGGGAGCCCGGCGCCAGCCCGTGCAGCGCGATGGCCCGCGCCGTGTCCGTGGGGACCCCGCGCTTGGCCACGTTCGAGGACGGGTGGGGGGGGCGAGAGCGAGGGGGAGCGAGGAGGAGCGAGGAGGAGCGAGGAGGAGCGAGGAGGAGCGAGGAGGAGCGAGGAGGAGCGAGGAGACCCAGCCAGTCGGGGGGGGCGGGGGGGGCGAGAGCGCGCGCTGCGCGCCGCGGGCCGCCCCGCCAGCCACCCGGGGGGGGGGGGCGGGGGCCACGGGCGCCGCCCTGCTCCGGCGGCCCCGGCTCGGCCTCTCGCAGGAGGAGCGGCCCTTCGCCCCCGCGGCGCCCCTATGGTGCGAACTTCTCCACGGGGGGGCCCGGTCTTCCGCGGGGGGCAGCCCCCCCAGCGCCGGCCGGCGCTCTCCTGGGGGTTGGCCCCCCTTGTGGCCCCCGAGAGCGACGCAGCAAGGGGTGCTTCTTGCCCAGGGTCGCTCCTGCGTGTGGCCAGCTCTGAGCGTGCGGGCCGCGTTCTGAGCATTGTCGGCCGTGGTTTGAAACACATTTTTGCTCGTGCCCGAGTCCTCTCCGCTCGTGTTTGACCCGGTGGGCTTCCTGCGGCGGCTGCCTGCAGATGCACCGCCCTGCGCCTTGTGCTTCTTCCGTTCGTGTGTGGGGGTCTCGTGCCTCCGGCTCGGCCTGGTTCGATGGAGCTTCTTCGGTTCGTTGATGCTGGGACGCCTCGCGGCACGACGCCGCCCACCTCGTGGAGAGGGCGCGTCGAGCGAGGGTCATTCAGAGCGCAGGTCTGCCCCAGGGTTTGCTCGAGCTTTCGGGAGGCTCCCTGCAGGCTCCGCTGGGGGCGTGCCTGGGGAGGTCCTGGAGACCGATTCTCGGAGGCTCTGGGGCGCGGCCGCGTGAAGACCTGCGGGCCCGAGAGAAGGTGCGCGAGGCGGGAAGGATTCAGTCGGGCACGTCCCTCTACAGGGGGAATATTCAAAAATAGCCCAAAAATAATGGACGAATTTTCGGCCATTTTTGGCTCACTTTCGGTTCCTTGTCGAGGATTTGTTTCCTCCAAAATCCGCCTGCAGGGGGACACGCCCAGCCTAAGGGAAGGATCAAGTGTTGGCCTGGCGTGGCGGGCCCAGGCAGCGGCCCCAGGGGCCTGGAGGAGGCTACAGTCGGGGCGCTGAAGAAGAAACCCTTTTCGTTCGGGAGGGGCTCCGTGTTCCTTAGTTGTTTTGCAGAGCTCCTTGGGTTTTCCTGAGGTTTCCCATGGGAAGTCGGACTTTAACTTATGGGAGAAAGGGGCCTCGTTTCTTATTTAGGGTTCCTTGGGTCAACGCCCCGACTGTACCCCCACCGCCAGGTTCCCCACTTCGGTCGCCCACAGGGCTCGACGGCGACGTCGGAGCCCTGGACGGGGTTGTCACCGTCGCGGCGGGGGCATTCGGCGTCAGGGCTGGTGCCCCGGCCCGGGACCGCGTCCGCGGCGGCACTGACAGAGTGCGGCATCGGCATCCCATACTCTAGACTTACGTCGGGCCTGTCCCTCTACAGGAGGAATATCCAGAGATAGTCAAAAAATAGCCTGGGGAGGATTTTTCAGTATTTTTGACTATTTGAGAATCTATTTCTTTGACTATTTTTCATTCTTCGTCCAAGAGCCGCCTGTAGGAGGACATGCCCGACCTAACCCTAGACGTCGCGTTTTTTTCACAACGTCGACCCCAGGAGGTCTCGGCGCATTCCCCGGGATCGGCGTCTCATCCTGAGCTTATGATGTTCCAACCTACTGTAGCTTTGATCACCAGAAAGAATTTCGAGCACCAAGAATGTACCGAAACTGGAGGGTTTTCACGTGTCGGGCCCTGGGAGGCAATACTTATTCGACAGTGTTTCGACACTTTTCTGGGTGCTCGAAATTATTTCTGGGGTGTCGTCCTTAAATTCGATGGGAACAACCTAATCCTGAGCCATTTTCTGACGGTCCTGGGGCCTGGCGAGGGCCCCCACAGGCCGAAAGCAGCCCGAACGGCTCCCGTCGTGAGTTTCTCTCACGACGCGCTTTCCTTTTCGGGCTCCAGCAGTGGTGCCAGAGCTTCCACTGGTCGCGCCTTAATCTGGGCCGCGCTTTCGCTCGATCGGACTGCTTGCTTGCTTGCGAGGGGTTCTAGGGTGCTTCGAATCGAAGAACGAAGAGCGGCATAAACATGAACGTGTGGCGCTCCGCGCGGATTTCTTGGATCCGCGCTAGGCCCCCCCCGGCGGCGCCTCCGGCGCCGCCCCTTTCACCGCGCGGGGCGCCAAAAGCTTGTGCTGATGGCGTTTTTCCTTCCTCCATTTTAGGGTGCTTTGATCGTCTGGCTTGCTTCTCTTACCTTGCGGGGGGCCGTCGGCCAGGGCGTGGCCAGGGCGTTCCGGCGAGGAGCCCCGGGGCCGCAGCGGCCACGGGCCCATGGGGGGGGGGGGCGAGGAGGGCGCCGCTCGGCACTGTGTCATTGGAGGCGACGTGGGTGGGCCCCAGCAGCAGTGGCTACTGCCCTCTATACCACCAGTTTGGGCGACTGGCCGCGCCGCCGGTTCTTGGGTCCGGCCTCCCGCCAGTTCTTGGGACGGTCGCCCGCCAGTTCCTGGGACGGCCGTCCCTTCGGATATGGTGGGCGCGCGGGCCGTGCCGCTCCGCCTGGGGTGCCGTTCCGCCGCCCGGCGGCCGGCGCTCGCGCCGCGACGACGCCGAGGTCTCCGACGAGATGCTTCTCGAAAAACAAAAGCGGTTCTACAGAAGCTTCTGGCGGTCCGCGCGGATTTCTTGGATCCGCACTGGGCCCCCCCCGGGCGGCGCCTCTGGCGCCGCCGCTGGCGCGCTCCGCGCGCCAGGGAGGGAGAGTTCAGCGCAGATCTCGAACAGTTTTGTGTTTGTGCCGCTCTTCCTTCCTGTAATAGCTTGTTGTGCTACGCTCTGGGGTTGATTCGTACCGCCTCACTGTGCGCTCTGGACGACTGCGAGTGGATCGGCACCGATTGTGAACATATGTTGCCGTCGGTCCGATATCCCCACCAAACACAAAAATACCCGACGAGTTTGTGGTATTCTCAAGGCTGGCGTTCTTTCTCTATTGTAATGGCCTCCGGCCAGTGCCTCCGATCTGGGGGGCTCTGGATTCGGTGATCTTCGCGGCTCTGTGGCCCCCTCCCTCCTCGATTCTTCCGGTCCTCTTTCTTCTCCCTAGTTCTCATTATCCTCCGGCTCCCGCTGACCCCTTTTCGCGGCGTTCTCGCTCCCCTTTCCGTCCTCGCTCGTCCTCGTTCCCGTTGGGGGCATGCCTGGAGAGGTCCCGGGGGGAGTCCGGGGAGGGTTCCGAGGGGAGGGTCCTGGGGGCGGTAGCGGCTAGATCTGAGGGGGATCCCTGGGACCCCCCGAAACATCTTGAGGATGCGCAAATCAATAAGAAAACGCCAGATGGGGGACCGCCGCCCCCCCCCCCTTTCCCGGCAGAGCCACCCCGGCGACCCCCCCCAAGCAGAGCTGAAGCTCCTGCTCAGGCTCAGAGCTGAAGCTCTTGCCGAGGCTCCTCGTAGTCGACACGCCACGTCGGCGGACTTCGGCCCCTGGGGTCCGCTGTTGGGCCCTGGGGCCATCCAAGCGTGGATCCAGGCCTCTGGGGCCGCGGGCGGAACACGTCACATCGGCGGATGGTTGGGTACGGCGCCGACGCCAGCGCGTGGTCGCCTTTGGTGGACTGCCTGCCGCCCGTGGGCCCGAATGATGCCAACCTCGGAGGGTCTCGGCTGCCGGATCTGCCGCGCGCGTTCCATCCCGGGCGAAGCGGCGTGGTGTCAGAAGCCGGCGCCCTGGTTGCCACGCCACGAGCCATCCGATACGGTTCTGACAGGAGGCTGGACACGCGTGGGGGAGGGGGAGGGGAGGGGGACGGAGGGGTCAGGGGAGGGGAGGGAGGGGAGGGGGAGGGGGAGGAGGAGAGGAGTGAGGAGGCGGAGGAGGAGGAGGAGATGAGGAGGAGGAGGAGGAGGAGGAGGAGAGGAGGTGTGGACTAGTGAGGAGGAGGAGGAGGAGGAGGAGGATGAGGAGGAGGAGGAGGAGGAGGAGGAGGAGGAGGGGAGGAGGAGGAGAGGAGGAGGAGGAGGAGGAGGAGGAGGAAGAGGAGGAGAGGAGGAGGAGGGGAGGGGGAGAGAGGAGTGAGGAGAGGAGGAGGAGGAGGAGGAGGAGGAAGGAGGAGGAGGAGGAGGAGGAGAGGAGAGGAGGGGAGGAGGAGGAGGAGAGGAGGAGGAGGAGGAGGAAGGAGGAGGAGGAGGAGGAGGAGGAGGAGGAGAGGAGGAGGAGAGGAGGAGGAGGAGGAGGAGGAGGAGAGGAGAGGAGAGGAGGGAGGAGGAGGAGGAGGGGAGGAGGAGGAGACAGGAGGAGCGGGGGAGGGGGAGGAGGAGGAGGAGGAGGAGGAGAGAGGAGGAGGAGGAGGAGGAGGAGGAGGAGGAGGAGGGGGAGGAAGGAGGAGGAGGAGGAGGAGGAGGAGGAGGATGAGGATGAGGAGGGGGAGGGGGAGGAGGAGTAGGAGGAGGAGGAGGATGAGGTGAGAGGAAGGAGGGGGAGGGGGAGGGCAGGAGGAGGAGGAGGAGGAGGAGAGTAACGATGATCGGGGACTAGGAGGAGGAGGAGGAGGAGGAGGAGGAGGAGGAGGAGGAGGAGTGCTACCGCGCATGTGCCCAGCACGCGGCCTCCAGATGTTCCTCATGGGAGTCCCGCCGTGCGCGCGTGGGCCCCCCCGCGGGTGTGGTGACCACGCCGTGTGGTGAGTCCGCGGCGGTTTGGGGTGACCGCACGGCTTTGGGAGTCGGGCCGCTCTCCGAGGACGTCTGGGGTGCCCGGGGCCCCCAGGGCCCGAACACCATGCGGTGGCGCACCGCGCTGGGACGCCTCCTGGGACTTCGAGGTCCTCGCACGGGCCGTCGCTGCACCGGTGTTTTAGGCGCCCAGGTGCCTCGGGGCTCAAGAGAGACGGGGGTCGGTGCAAACGGGGGTCAGCCAGAGCGCCCGATCTTGCAGGATCCTGCAGGGCCAGGGTCGCATTGACCTGGGTTCGGGTGCAGGATCCTGCAGGATCCTTCGCATTGACCCTGGTTTGGGTGCAAGATCTTGCAGGATCTTGCAGGATCCTGCCAGGCCTGATTGACCCGGATCTGGATTGACCTGGGTCAGAAGATGCCCGAGTTCCCAGCGTCCCAGTGCAGTCGCGAAAGGGTCCTGGGCGTTCGCAGCTCAGTGCGAGCGGTGGCCGACCCATCCTCTGAGGGGCACCGTGCTCCGAGAGGACTCGCCGAGCTTCGTCTCTCGCGACTCCTCCGTGGTCTTCGAGACGACGTCGTCGCAGCTCGGGATGAACCCGAAGGCGGCGGGACTAAGATCGCCCCAGACCAAATCGTGCTCCTGCTGTGTGCTTACAGGGGCGAGGGCCAGGATGATGACGACGAGGAGGAGGGGGAGGGTGATATAGGAGGAGGGACGGGGGGGCGGGGGGCGGGGTGGGAAGGAGGGGGCGGAGGGGGGCGAATCAGACAGAGGGGGAGGAGAAGGGTGAGGGTGAATGTAGTGAAGGAGGGATGATGATGAGGAGGAGGAGGGGGAAGATGAGGAGGAGGAGGAGGAGGAGGAGGAGGAGGAGGAGGAGGAGGAGGAGGGAGAGGAGGAAGTGAAGCAATATAGAGAGTATCGGTTGAAGGAGGATGTGTGTGGGGGGGATGGGTTGGAGAGTGAAGATGATAAGAGGGGGTGGGCGAGGGGGTGGGTGATATTAAGTGTGATTGGGGTGGGAGAGAGGACGGGGAAGCTGATGCTGATGCTGATGCTGATGGTGAGGGTGACTGTGAGAATGATGATGCTGATGATAACGATGATGATGATGAGGTTAGTGTTGATGATTCTGATGATTATGATGCTATTGTTGTTGCTGCTGTTGTGGTTGTTGTTGGTGTTGTGGTTGTGGTTGTCGTCGTCGTCGTTGTAGTTGTCGTTATCTTTGTTGCTCCTGTTGTTGTTGTTGTTGTTGCTGTTACCGTTGTTGTCGTTGTAGTCGTTGTTGTTGCTGTTGTTGATGATATTGCTGTTGCTGTTGCTGTTGCTGTTGCTGCTGTTGTTGTTGTTGTTGCTGCTGCTGCTGTTGCTGTTGTTGTTGTTGTTGTTGTTGTTGTTGTTGCTGTTGTTGTTGTTGGTGTTGTTGTCGTTATAGTCGTTGCCGTTCTTGTTATGGTTGTTGTTGAGGTGGTTGTTGAGGTGGTTGCTGTTGTTGTTAGTGCTGCTCTTGTTTTGTTGTTGTTGTCGTTTGTGCACTTGTTGTCGTTGTCGCTGCTGTTGCTGCTGCTGTTGTTGTGTTGTGTTTTGTTGTGCTGTGCTGTGCTGTGCTGTGCTGTGTTGTGTTTTGTTGTGTTGTGTTGTGTTACTGTTGTTGGTGTTGTTGTTCGTGTCGTTGCTGATGCAGTTGTTGTTGTTGTTGTTGTTGTTGTGATTGCTGTTGTTGCTGTTGAGTAGTCATGCCTAACGAGTAAGTAGTGTTGATCACCCCCCGCCGGTGGCCATGTATATTTCAATTGAAGTGCTGCTCTTGGGGCTCGCACCCTATTTCTAATCAGGAAAAGTGTGGAGTCACCAATCTGTGTCGTTGGCTCCCCGGCTACAGCAACGACGGCTTCCGCCTGAGACTTCCTCACCGTTTATTCCAAATAGCGCTCTTGTGCGGGACCTCCCTACAACTTATGCATGATCGCGCTTTCGCGTGGGACATCCTCGCAATGTATTCAAACGCCGCGCCTTTGACACTCAGGAATCACGCTCTCGCTTTGGCCTTTCTCACGATTCACTTGGGAATCGCGCTGTCGCTCGAGGCCTCCTCGTGATTCGCGCGGGACTCACGCTTCAGCAACCCACCTGCTCGACCTGGCCGCCTGGGTCTGCCCTGCCCTCCCGATCTGCCCGTCTGGTTCTGCCACGTGTTTTCTGCTCCTAGCCTCCCTCCTGCTAATCTCTCTCGTGGTCCATCCTTCTCCGTCCCCCTTCCATCCTCCCTTCTTCTCTTGTTTGCACTACATGCGCGTGGCAGGTAAGGATGATATACCCCCAACGGGGTACGATCGAAGACGAAGAGGGCGGATACCGAGGGTTGCGGATGTACGTGTTGGCTGGCACGCGAGCAGATAAGAGTGATCAGTTTCATTTTTTGTTGTTGTTATTGTTTTGTGTTTTTGTTGTCGTTGTTGTTTTTGTTTTTGTTGTTGTGTTTGTTGTTGTTGTGGTTGTTGATATGTTGTTGATCTGTTATTGTTGTTGTTGGTGTCGTTGTTGTTGTTGTTATTGTTGTTGTTCTTGTTGTTGTCGTTGTTGTTGTTGTGGTTGTGGTTGTTGTTGTTGTTGTTGTTGCTGCTGCTGCTGCTGCGGTTGTTGTTGTTGTTGTTGTTGTTGTTGTTGTTGTTGTTGTTGTTGTTGTTGGATGTTTTGAGCTCAACGGCAGTAAAAGTTGGACCCCTGAAAGGCGCCCTGAGGCTCTCGCCGAGGCGCCTGCTGCATTTTCATTGAGAATGAGGCTCGCTCTCAAGCGGTTTGGGAGACCGCCAAAACTGCCCCCTCAACAACAACAACAACGCTCCCGTTCGAGACTTCCTCCTTTTTTGCTTAGGGCCTGTTCTCTTGCTCGCCGCCGACAGCAGCCGTCTCAACAAAACCAGCGCTCCCGCTCGAGACCTCCTCCCGTTTTACCTTGTACAGGCGCGCTACTCT
>CAUYUJ010003951.1:0-5000 GCA_963575745.1 Prorocentrum cordatum
GATTGCGCGCTGCTCTGTTCAATGGACTCCATTGGCAAGGCGCCGCCAGAAACGAAACCTCATCCACCCATCCTTCCCCATCCCCGTTTCCCCTCCTCCCCCCCGCGTTTTTGCGCACTGCGAGCGGAGCGCGCGCAGGGCGGATGTGCTTGATGTTGCCTCGGCCCCATTTCGGGCACCCTCAGTGACATGCGTGGGGGGGGGGGGGGGCTGGGCGACAAGGAGCGTTTGCCGCCAATGCCGGCGCAGCCAGATTCGCAAGTGTACGGTGGTCATTGCGTTGCAGCCTTGACCCGTCGCCGTTCCTTGACCCCTCACTCCTCCTCCTCCTCCTCCTCCTCCTCCTCCTCCTCCTCCTCCTCCTCCTCCTCCTCCTCCTCCTCCTCCTCCTCCTCCTCCTCATCCTCCTCCTCCTCCTCCTCCTCATCATCATCATCATCATCCTCCGCCTCCGCCTCCGCCTCCGCCTCCTCCTCCTCCTCCATACCCCCCCATCCCCCTCAACCTCTCCCTCCCCCTCCTCCTCCGTAGCCATTTTGGCTCAAGCCATTTTGGCTCAAGCTATTTTAGCTCAAGCCACGGCGGCCCGAGTGGCTCCCCGCAACGTCGCTCGGCCGTCGTCCCGGGGCTTACTGTGGGGAGGTGCGCCGCCCCCTGCCGCTTGAGGTCCAGGTGCTCTGGCAACGCCGGGTTGAATTTGTTCGCCTCTCTTGGTGTACTTGCCGCTGCAGCTCGTTTCGCTGATGATCTCGTTTACGAGGCAGGACTTCCTGGTGGACGGGCTGCTGGGCGTGCTGTTGGTCATTGTGGGCATGGGGTCCGCTACGTTTGAGGCAGCTTGTGCTTGTTTGCGGGCCTGGGCGCTCTCCACTGGTTGTCATTGTGCAGTCGATTTCTGGTGGGATGGGGTTCGGGTATGTTTGATGTAGGGCTCGAGGGATGAGCCGATTGGCTAGCATTCCCCTCGCCCTCGGGCCTGGTGTGCCCTCAGGACGTTTGGTGCAGTGTTCGACAGTGTATTGCACGTGGCGGGTTTTATCTTGTCTCTCTCTCTCTCTCTTTCTGGCTGGTGGTTGGAAGGAGCGCGCAGCTCGCCACATACTCTGTGAGTATTCTGTAGGTGGCACAGTTGATCAGTTCACTGCGGGTCACTACTATGGCCGGGTGTCTTCACCATTGCATTATTTTGTTTATGTCTTCTTACGGTGCGAAGTTGTTCATCTTGTCTTGCCACGGTTCGTGCTCGTGGGCCACATCGTCTTGGTGTGGCATGCGTTACGCGCCTTGGTGTACGCGGCCTCATGGTGTCCAGTGTGGCGGTCATGGCACGGAGGCTTTGGTGCAGCATTTCGGCAGTGTGCCTTTCATAGTGCGTTGTTGTTGCCAATGCCTTCTCTGGCTGCTGGTTGAAAGAAGCATGCTGCTCGCCAGTTTCCTGGGGATGTCGCTGGAGGGGCATTGTTATTTCGTCACTGCGGGTTGCATTGTGTCGGTGTGTTTGCTCATTTTCTTCTGCGCCATTATCCTCTACCCGCCCATGGAGGTGGCCCGTGAAGTTGGCCAAGTTTTCCTGCTCGGGGAGCCGCCCGAGTAAACGGCCAAGTCTTGAGGGCTACGGAGGCTCGTTTTCCTCCTGCGGCTCGGCTGGCGTCGGGGCGCGGAGGCTCGTGTTCCTCCTGCGCCCCCCCGCTGCGGAGGCTCGTGTTCCTCCTGCAGCGGCAGCTTCGCGCCGCGGAGGATCGTGTTCCTCGTGCGGCGCCGACGGCCCTGGGGTTGCGGAGGCTCGTGTTCCTCCTGCGGCCCCGGGGGTTTCTCCCGCGCGACTCCCCTGTCGCTTTGCATTTAGCCCATGTAGTCCTCCTCCCCCTCCTCCTCTCCTCCACCCCCTCCTCCTCCTCCTCCTCCTCCTCCTCCTCCTCCTCCTCCTCCTCCTCCTCCTCCTCCTCCTCCTCCTCCTCCTCCTCCCCCCCCAGTCCTTTTCCTTCTACGTAACCCCTCCCTGTCGCACCCCGAGACCGGTCGAAAGGGCGGGCCTGGCGTTTCGCCTGACACTGCCTTACCATTCATAGCCCTGCTTCATGGACTGAGGGCGGGTCGTTTTCAACATATGGTCGCTTTGCGCCGCGCGCATGTGTGTACTAAGATGGAAGAACTTCACGGATTGAGGGCAGTTCTTTCTCAAATTGTGATTCTCGCCTTAGCGCCTCGCACATTCGTTCTGAAAAATTGCAAGACGATCACGGATTGAGGGCGGTTCCTTTTTGTGAATTGTGGTTATCGCCTTTTCGTTGCGCGCATTCGTTTCAAAACTTTGCAGCAGTTTCACGAACCCCCATGGTTAACGTACAAGAGATAGCGTTTTGGAGCGATTCACGACTGTCAGGGCGCAGTTGCGTTGATTCGCGGCGTGGAAGGCCCAGGAGTGGTGACTTGGCACGGGTCAGGATCGTCAAGAAACAACAGTCTGGCTGATTAGCGACGTTGAAATTCCGAGAATTGTGTTTTGGCACGCTCCAGGATCACCAAACGATTGTCTCCCAAAGGGGCATTTCCCTCAGTGGAAATGAATCCTTGTAGGGGCCGATGAACATGGAACTTTCGGGGAGGGTTTATTCCAACATCGTTGATGAGTCTTGGGTT
This sequence comes from Prorocentrum cordatum, assembly GCA_963575745.1. Lineage (NCBI taxonomy): Eukaryota > Dinophyceae > Prorocentrales > Prorocentraceae > Prorocentrum > Prorocentrum cordatum. The sequence continues at coordinate 2,641 of CAUYUJ010003951.1, forward strand.
TACACTGGTCCTTCTCTTCCTCCTCCTCCTCCTCCTCCTCCTCCTCCTCCTCTTCCCCTCCTCCTCCTCCTCCTCCTCTTCCTCCTCCTCCCCTGGTCGGTCGTGCTGCCCGCGCCCGCCTCTCTCGTGGCCCCGTTGCCGCCTCCGTCCAACACGTGCCGTCCGGCATGCTCTCTCTGGTGGGCGCGCCCATTCCCCGCCGCCGCCCCGTGCATCCGCCTCGGGGTGGCCGTAGATGGGGACGAGCTCATCTCGTTCGCTGGCATCCTCTCTGCTCAGGCCCACCCCCCTGCTCGAGGCCCCCCCACTCCTCCTCATCCTCCTCCCCCCTCCTGCTCTCCTCGTCTTCTCCTCCTGCTGCTCCTCTCCTCCTTCCTCCTCCTCCTACTCTAACTCCTTCTCCTCCTCCTCCTCCTCCTCCAACCCTTCCCCCTCCCCCTCCCCCTCCTCATCTCATCTCCTCGAGGCCCCCCCCCCTGGTCCTCCTCCCCCCTCCCCGCTCGCCAAGTTTCGCCCACCTGCAGTGGCAGTGGCCGTGGCCCGCGACCCCCCGGCGAGGCGACGTCGACCACCACCGCGACGACCACGTCCGTCCTCCGGAAGAGGGGGGCCACGTCCGGGGCGGCGCCGCGCCTCTCCCGGCGGCTGCAGGCCGCTCTCTGTGGAGGGAGGAGGAGGAGGCGGAGGAGGAGGAGGAGGAGGAGGATAATGACGAGGACGAGAAGAAGGAAGAGAAGGAGGAGGAGGAGGAGAAGGAGGAGGAGGAGGAGGGGCGGTTACGAGGAGGAGGAGGAGGAGGAGGCGAGGAGAGGGGAGAGGGAGGAGGAGGAGGTGTAGCAAGTGGAGGAAGATGGAGGAGGAGAGGAGGAGGAGGTGGAGGAGGAGGAGGAGGTGGAGGAGGAGAGGAGGATTAATGAGAGGAGGAGAAGAAGGAGAGATGGACGGAGGAGGAGGAGGTGTTGGAGGGGAGGAGGAGGCGGCGGTAGGAGGAGGATGGAGGAGGCTGGAGGAGGAGAGAGGGAGGAGGAGGAGGTGTGTTGCAAGAGGAGGAGGTGGAGGAGGAGGAGGAGGAGGAGGAAGGAGGAGCTAGAGGAAGAGGAGCAAGAGGAGAGGAGAGGAAGAGGACGGCGGAGGCGGAAGAGGAGGAGGAGGAGGTGGAGGAGGAGCGTGGGGAGGAGGTGGAGGAGGAGGAGGAGGGAGCAAGAGGAGGGGGAGGAGGAGGTGAGGAGGAGGGGAGGAGGAGGAGGAGGAGGAGAGAGGCAGGAGGAGGAGGAGGAGGAGGAGTAGGAGGAGGAAGGAGGAGGAGGAGGAGGAGGGAGGAGGAGGAGGGAGGAGGAGGAGAGGAGGAGGAGGGAGGACGGAGGAAGGAGGAGGGAGGAGGTGAGGAGGAAGAGAAAAAGAAGAAGAGAAGAAGAGTGGAGAGGAGGAAGGAGGAGGAGGAGGAGCTAGCTGGTGCTGGAGAGGATTAGGAGGAGGGGGAAGAGGAGGAGGAGGTGGAGCGAGGAGCAGGAGGAGGAGGAGGAGGAGGCAGCCCTCAGACGTCCGGAGGGCCTTCAGGAGGTTCTGTTCATGGGAGGATAGGAGTGTCGTCGCGTCAGGCGAGACCCGAGCTGCGACCGGAAGCCCAGACCTCCCTCGCGCTCTGAAAAAATATCGCGTCGAAGGTGTTGTTTTGGTTGTTGTTGCTATAATTCTCCGAGGCGGGAAGTTATGCATGACCACCGCCTGGAGGGTCAGTTTTCGGAACCTCGGCAGGCGGTGGATATGGACATATTCGGGCCCCCCCTGTTGGCCGAAACATATCCATATCCACCGCCTGCTGGGGCACCAGGACGTCGGTTCCCAGGCGGTGGATATGGATAAATCCCCGCCTCGCAAATTCGGCCTATGGGGTCCTTCCCGGGCGCCCCGGGACTGTCAAAAAGCGACGCAGGATGAAGAGCCGGTCCCGGGGAAGGGGTCCAGGCTTCGGGGGGTCGACGCTGCGCAAAAGTCACGACGTCGGGGGTCTTGGAGGCCAGACGACGAGAATACGGTCAAGTCGGACCTGTCCCTCTGCAGGAGGAGTTTTCAGAAAGAGTCAAACAATCCTTTGGGGACGATCTTTTGACTATTTGGTTGAGTACGTTTTGGGTATATTTTGCTTGTCCTTTTTAAAAGCATTTTTTCGTCCATTCGGATGCAACTCCTGGGAGGTCAAATTCTGATGTTGTCCAGCTTAATCCCGCTTCATCCCGCTTAATCCGGCGCAATCCCTCTGAAGCCGCAGCCCACTATGGCGTAGCAGCTCCCGGATGGGGCTCAAGCCTCCTTAATTAATCTTTCCGACGAAAGCCCCCCAGGAGTCGCCTCCCAACCCC
>CAUYUJ010003951.1:10000-32500 GCA_963575745.1 Prorocentrum cordatum
AGAGAAGCTGGTCAGTGACGTGTCTCGAGACCCTACGCACAGCTGTAAGCTCTGCGCCCCTGTGCCGCCCCAGGCCAGAATCTAGGCCGGATCTGCCGTTGCCAGTGCTTCTTCGTTGTATGCCGCTGCGGAGCCTCCTTGAGCGCCCTCTGCTGTTATTCCGCGCCCTTCCTTGGCCCGCCTTTTGCTCTCTAGCGCTGCTTGACAGTCGTGTGTGTGTGTGTGTGTGTGCGTCTTCTTGGATCGCCTGAGTGGCTCTTCGCCAAGGCCGCATGCGCCCCAAGCGCGTGCGCGCGCGTGTGTGTGATTGTGTGATTGTGTGTAAGTGTGTGCTTGTGTAAGTGTAAGTGTGAGAGAGTTTGTGTGTGTGTGGGTGGTTGCGTGGGGGTGCTAGGACTCGCGACGGTGCCGCCGCATCGCCGCTCGAGTAAGAGCGTGCGTGTGGGCTTCGACATCAGAGGAGGCCCCTCCGCAAAGTGACAGCGGGCGCAAACCGTTCCGCCCAACTCCATTCCACTTCACTTTTCTCCCTTTATGTCCTATCTCTCTCTCTCTCTCTCTCTTTCTCTCTTCTATCCGCTCGTATCTTATCCCCGTCATGTGTCGTCATACCTCGTTTTTGTCCTTCTCCACACAAGATCCCACTTACCCCAAAACCATGGCAACACAAAACAGCAACAATCCTGTGGGACTCTTCGCCCCCCCCCACCACAAGAAAGTTTCTCAGGATTGCTTTTGGAGGTTATATGCATTGTTATGTCTGTTGTTCTGTGTTCAGTGATTCCGATCTGATCGGGGATCCTTAAATAGGGGGAGAAGCAGAGGGAAAAGGAAGACGATGAGGACGAGAATGGTAATAGTGGGTGCAGTGGGAATTGTTGCAGGGAGGAGCTGTCGTAGGCATCTTAGCTGGAGATGTAGTGAGAGCCGAATTCCTGGCTGTCGCAGGGGCTGTAGGACGGCCTGCTGTAGGGGCTGTAGTAGGGAGCCGTAGCGGGCTGTAGTAATCTGTAGTAGGAAGCTGTAGTACGGCCTGTGATGAGAGCTGTAGTGAGAGCGGTACTGCCGGCTGTAGCAGGCTGCAGCAGGAGATGCCTTCGTGGCTGCGTCGAGGAACTTGTCCCGCGCCCGCCCCTTCACTCGTATCCGCAACTACGGGGTGCTACATCGGGAGGCCCTTTACCAGGGGAGGAAGAGCCACCCCGACCCCAACAATTGGCGTCTACTAAGCGGCCCAGGGCGCTTACTGAACAGCCCTGCCCTGTTCGATTCCTTCCTTGGGTGCGTTTGCTCCACGGCCTCCCTTGTCGGGGTTGTTTATTATGGGGGGGATTTCCTGCGCTCTACTTTGACCCCGGACCGTGTGTGCATGTGTGCGTGTGTTTGTGCGGATCGCGCGGGGAGCGAGGGAGTGGGGGGAAGAGGACCGCGCGTTGGGCGGTTGCGTTGCGCGTGGCTCCTCCGCCTCTTCCTCCTCTTGGCGGCGAACAGGGGGGGAAGTGAAAAGGAAATGGCCTTCTCAGAAGGCGGCGGGACTTCTCAGAGGCCCTCGCCCCTTCTGGGAGGTTTCGTTGTGCCTTCCGGGAAGGCTTAGAAAACTTGCCAGAAGGCCCGTGGACTTCCGAACCTTCTGAGAAGGCCTTCTCCTTCTCACCTGCCCCCCTCGCTCGCCGCCTAGACCTCGTTCATTCATCATGAGGGGGAGACTCCCCCATAAGTTCTACAACGCGGGGTGCAAAGTGCACCGCCTGCGCACACCGATCCTTAGCCTTGCAAGCTTGCGTCAGGACCTGGATCACATGGTGAGACCGCCGCCTTCTTTTTTGCCTCCTCCCAATCTTGTCCTCCTGCCTCCTTCACCCTGAGAGCGCCCGGGGGCCCACGGAGCATCGGGGCAGGGTCGAGGGCCACAGACGGCATCCCCACCGCTGGCGCCTGCTGGGCGAGGAAAGTTGCGCTTCTGACGCCACCCATGCGCTGTTTCGCAATACCCATCGGTCGTCGAAAGTAGGTATTTTCGGAGCCCCAGATTCCAATCTACGTGAAGCGCCTTGCTACTTCAATGATCGAGTGGCTTCACCTTCTCCGTCCTCTTCAACGATGATCGGGCGGACACCCAATCTGCTTTCAACGCCTTCCTGCTTCATGTTTCTACCTACTTCTTGGGGGCGCACACCCGTAGGGTGCTGCGCGGGCACAAATCGCAGGTCGGCCGACGGGCCCTGCGGCGCCGCGGCGCGTGCGACGCGCGCCGCATGCAGCCCGACCGCAGCGCGCACCGCCCGCAGTCGCGTCTTTGCGCTTCTGTGTTGTTTCGCGCGGGCCTGCCGCGGTCGCTCGCGCAGGCGCGCCGCGGGGATCGCGCACTGGGCGGATCGCGGCGCGCCTTGGCGATGCTCGCTTCGCAGGTGATCTATTATATTGATTTGGGCACCGCGCTCGTGCGGCGCTCGCGCGGCGCGGGCCCGTCGGCCGTTCTGCCGCCGCCGCCGCCGCGGTGTCGTCGTCGTCGTGGTTTTCGTCCGTGTTTCGCCCTGGCGGTCGTCGGGCGTGGCCTCGCTCGGCCCGTCGGTCGTTGGCCCGTCGGTCGTCCCTCGTCCGTTCGTCGGTCTGTCGGTCGTCCGTCGTCCGTCTGTCTGGTGGGTTCTCGCCGTCGCCGCCGCGCCTCCCCCCCTGGGGTCGCTGCCGCCGCCGCGGTGTCGTCGTCGTGGTCTTCGTCCGTGTTTCGCCCCTGCGGTCGTCGGGCGTGGCCGCCGCCGCCGCCGCCGGCGCTGCGCCGTCGCCGTCCGCCGTCGCCGCGGCCCGCCGTCGCTGCTGCGTCGCCGCCGCTGGCGCCGCCGCTGCCGCCGCGTCGTCGTCGTCGTCGTGTCGCGTCGCTTGTTCCTGGTTTCGTGCCGTCTCCTGCGTGGCCCGGCGTCGGTGGTCGCGCGCCTGTGTGTGTTTTTGCTTTGCTTCCCGTTCGCGGGAGTCCACGGCGCTACAGACGCACCCGCACTCGGGCGACCCGACCGAGGGCGATCCGACAGCGCGATCATAGCGCTTGTGAACAGGCGACCCGCTCGAGGGCGTCCTGTCGTTGGGCTACCCGACCTAGGGAGTCCCAACGGTGCTACTGACGCACCTGCACTCGGGCGACCCGATCGAGGGCGACCCGACAGCGCGACCATTGCGCTCGGTCACAGGCGACCCGCCCAAGGGCGTCCTGTGGTTGGGCTACCCGACCGAGGGAGTCCCAACGGTGCTACAGACGCACCCAAACTCGGGCGACCCGATCGAGGGCGACCCGACAGCGCGACCATAGCGCTTGAGTACAGGCGACCCGCCCGAGGGCGTCCTGTTGTTGGGCTACCCGACCTAGGGAGTCCCAACGGTGCTACAGACGCACCTGCACTCGGGCGACCCGATCGAGGGCGACCCGACAGCGCGACCATAGCGCTTACGTTCAGGCGACCCGCACGAGGGCGTCCTGTTGCTGGACTACCCGAACGAGGGAGACCCAACGGTGCCACCACCGCACCCGCACAACGGTCCGTAGCGCCGGCTTTGCCGTCGCAAGTGCGCCCGCCCTGGCGCGGGCGACGCATGTTCGCCGCCCCAAAGTCGGGCAAGTGTGGTGTCACGTGTTCGTGCATTGTCCCGTGGCGCGCGCTCTCGCTGGTCCTGCGTGCTCGCCCGGCTGGACGATTTCGGTCCGTAGCTGTTTCGCTCGAGCGAGTGAATTGCTTACCTTCCCGTCGTGCGCCCTCGTGGTTGGCCCCGCCGCCGCCTGCCATGTCCGCGCCGCTCCTCGATCTTCTCGAGTCTGGGGTGGGCAGGCACGCGAAGCGCGACCGCACGTGGCTGACGCCAGTGGCCGAGGTGCTGGCGACCAACGGCATCGAGAGTCCGGAGGACCTGGTCAAACTCAACGTCAGGGCCGCGACCTTCCAGCTCAACGGGCTGGTCGAGGGCAAGGTCGCTTTCCTCGAGCGCGCCGTCGCAAAGGCAACCCAGTCCGCCGAGTAGCAGGCAGCTGCCGAGGCCGCGGCGCCACGCGGTTCACAGGAGCCGGTGAGCGCCCTCCTGCAGGCGTTCCAGGGCGGCCGCAAGCTAGCGGTCCACGTGGACATCGCCGCAGGCCTGGGCGGCATGACATTGGCGGGCTTGCCAGCGTCGTGCTGGCCGTCTCCGCAACTGACCGACTGGGCGCAGGGCCAGGTCAAGGCCGCGGAGAGCAAGGGCATCACGAAGCCCTTCCTCTACATGCCGATCACGAAATTCCCCCCGTACTGCGCGGCGGACAAGAGGCAGCCCGACGATCCCGAGGGGGAGTGCGGCGTCGAGCGGCCCTTCGCGCAGGAGATCGCTCGCGGCATCTGCCAGGCGAGGGGCCCCGACAAGAAGCAGGGGGACCTGCCGAGCATCCTGCAGCGGTGCGTCGCGTTTGACAGATGGGCAATCGTCACGGCGCTCACCGGTCAGATGCCGCTCACGGCGTCCATGGCCCACAAGGAGGTCGCGATGCAGCTCGCCCGAGGATGGCGCGCCCTGGGGTTGTGGTCCGGTGGGTCCGGACCGGACCCACCGGACCCACCAGACCGTCCGGTGGTTCGGTGGGTCCGGTGGGTCCGGTGGGTCCGCGGTGGGTCCGGTGGGTCCTGTGGGTCCGGTGGGTCCGGTGACTCCAGTGGGTCCTGTGGGTCCGGTGGGTCCAGTGGGTCCGGTGCGTCCTGTGGGTCCGGTGAGTTCGGTGCAGGGTCCTGTGGGTCCGGTGGGTCCGGAGGGTCCGTCCGGTGCGTGTGGTGGGCTTTGTAGGTCCTGCTCATCGTCGTCATCTTCACCATCTTCCTCGCCATCATCAGCATCGTCAGCATCATCCAAATCACCGTCCTCATCTTCATCCTCCTCATCCTAGTCCTCTTCATCCTCATCGTCCTCTGCATCGTCATCCTCGTCATCCTCATCCTCATCGTACTCTTCATCCTCATTGTCCTCCACATCGTCCTCATCCTTATCCTCATTTCTACCACCAGCATCCTCCTCCCCGCGCTGTCCTCCTCCTCATCCTTCCTGGAGGCCTCCCGCATGGGGCCGCCCGAGGAGGAGGAAGAGCAGCAGAAGGAAGAGTCCGAGGAGGAAGAGGAGGAGGGCAATTACCCCAGTGCGACCCTACCTAGAAGTTGAAGCCCTTAGGAAAGCAGCATTAATTGCTATGCTATGTTATGCTATGCTATGCTATGCTATGCCATGTTATGCTGCGCTATGCTATGCTATGCTATGCTATGCTATGCATCGCTGTGCTATGCTGCGCTATGCTATGCTTTGCTATGCTATGCTTAGCTGCGCTATGTTATGTTATGCTATGCTGTGCTATGCTATGCGAATATGAACCTGAGCTAAGATGAAGCTAAGCTAGACTAAGATGGAAACAGCGAAGCTAAGATGATATAAGCAACGCTAAGCAAAGGGAACTTCACTGGGGGAACCGCGGGGCGGATCCTCGGGGAACCGCCCGGGGCGGGGAACACTGCCCGGCCCCTTTAAGCATACAGGGTAAGAACTAATGTAGGGAGAGCCTCGGTAGGGAAATGAGAAAAGATGCAGCAGCAGCAACAGCAGCATGGTACACAGAGAAGTGGTATAATGTGGTGTGAACATGCGGGCGCCATGAGTGAACACGAACGCGCGCGCGGATTCGGAGGGCGTGGAAAATAACAGAAGTGTCCATGGCAACGCCTCGCTGAACGGGCGGGCCCTAACGGGCGGGTCGGGTCGGGCGGGCGGGACATTAAAATACAATGCATCGTCGACTAAACACGCGCGTGCCCTAACTGGCTGGCCGGGTCGGGGCGGGTCGGGCAAACCCTAACGGGCGGGTCGGGTCGGGCAGGCGGGCGGACCCAACGGGTGGGTCGGGACGGGCGGGCGGGACATTAACGTATTATGCATCATCGAGTTGGCACGCGCGTGCCCTAACGGGCGGGTCGGGTCGAGTCGGGCGGGACATGAAAGTATGATGCATCATCGAGTTGGCACGCTCGTACCCTAAAGGGCGGATCGGGTCGGGGCGGGCGGGCGGACCCGGGACATTAAAATAACATAGCACCCCGCAATTGCGGGTAAGAGTGAGGGGGCGGGCGCGGGCGACGCGGACGTCGTCGAGCCGGCGGACCTCGTGGCCCCCACCTTCCCTGTCGATGGCGTTCTCCTCCTTCTCCTCCTCCTCCTCCTCCTCGTCCTCCTCCTCCTCCTCCTCGTCCTCGTCCTCGTCGTCATCGTCATCGTCATCCTCCTCCTCCACCTCGTCCTCCTCTTTTTCCTCGTCCTCCCTCTCCCCCCCCTCGTCCTTCCATCATCGTCCTCCAATTGTCGTCTACCCCCTCATCGGCCTCCATCATCGTCCTCCCATGGTCGTCCATCATCCTCCTCCCCCTCCTCCCCCTCCTCCCCCTCCTCGTCCTCCTCCTCCCCCTCCTCCCCCTTCTCCCCCTCCTCGTCCTCCTGCTGCTCCTCCTCCTCTTTCTCCACATTCTCCTTACATCCTCTCTTCTTTCGCGTCCTCCTCGTCCCCTGTTTACTCCTCCTGCCTCCCCCTCCTTTCCCAAGATAACGGCAACGCAATCCTTTTCCATTTTATGCTCCCCGACTTCTCTGATCAAGGCAACTCGCCAGGGCAAAGTTGCTGGACGGGCTGGTGTGGATGCGCGGGGCTTGAAGAGGTGTTGCGGGCTCAGACGGCATGCAAAAATCCGCCGCCGCGCTTGTGCGGCATTGGTTTGTTCAGTGAACGTGGTTTGGGTCGCGGGTGGGTCGCGGGCTCTCCACCTCCACCTGGAAGGAATGCAAAAGCAGCCCGCCGCAGGCGCCGAAAAAATTGGTTTGTACACTGAACGTGGAATGGGTCGCGGGTGGGCCGCGGGTTCTCCACCGGGAACGAATGCAAAAGATGCCCGCCGCAGGCGCCGAAAAAATTGGTTTGTACCCTGAACGTGGTCGCGGGTGGGCCGCGGGCTCTCCACTTGAAACGAATGCAAAAGATGCCCGCCGCAGGCGCCGAAAAATGTGGTTTGTACCCTGAACGTGGTTTGGGTCGCGGGTTGGTCGCGAGTTGGTCGCGGGTGGTGTCGCGGGCTCTCCACCTGGAAGGAATGCAAAAAAGCCCGCCGCAGGCGCCGAAAATTGTGGTTTGTACCTTGAACGTGGTTTGGGTCGAAGGTGGGTCGCGGGTGGGTCGCGGGGAGGTCGCGGGTGGGTCGCGGGTGGGTCGCGGGTGGGTCGCGGGTGGGTCGCGGGTGGGTCGCGGGTGGGTCGCGGGGGGTCGCGGGTGGGTCGCGGGGTGGGCCGCGGGTGGGTCGCGGGGTGGGTCGCGGGTGGGTCGCGGGTGGGTCGCGGGTGGGTCGCGGGGTGGGTCGCGGGTGGGTCGCGGGTGGGTCGCGGGTGGGTCGCGGTGGGTCGCGGGGTGGGTCGCGGGGTGGGTCGCGGGGTGGGTCGCGGGTGGGTCGCGGGTGGGTCGCGGGGTGGGTCGCGGGGTGGGTCGCGGGTGTGGTCGCGCGTGGGTCGCGGGGTGGGTCGCGGGGTCGCGGGTGGGTCGCGGGGCGGGTTGCGGGTGGGACGACGACAACAAACAACAACAAACAACAACGAGAATCCGCACCGCGAAATCCCACTTCAGCCGCGCACCCAGGGACAGTGAATGACCGTTCGGCCCCCTCACTTTGACAATGCATCGTCGACTAAACACGCGCGTACCCTAACTGGCGGGCCGGGTCGGGGCGGGTCGGGCGGACCTTAACGGGCGGGTCGGGTCGGGCGGGCGGGCGGACCCAACGGGTGGGTCGGGACGGGCGGGCGGGACATTAACGTATTATGCGTCATCGAGTTGGCACGCGCGTGCCCTAACGGGCGGGTCGGGTCGGGTCGGGTCGGCCGGACCCTGACGGGCGGGTCGGGCGGGCGTACCCTAACGGGCGGGTCGGATCGGGCGGGTCGGGTCGGGCGGGCGAAACGGGCGGGTCGGGTCGGGCGGGCGGAACATTAAAGCGTGATGCATCATCGGGTTGGCACGCGCGCACCCTACCGGGCGGGTCGGGTCGGGTCGCCCGGACCCCAACGGGCGGGTCGAGTCGGGCGGGTCGGGCGCGGCGGACTCTAACGGGCGGGTCGGGTCGGGCAGGCGGGACATTAAAGTATGATGCATCATCGAATTGCCACGCGCGTGCCCGAACGGGCGGGTCGGGTCGGGTCGGGTCGGCCGGACCCTGACGGGCGGGTCGGGTCGGGCGGGTCGGGTCGGGCGGGCGGCGCCACCGACGACGACGACGGCGGCGGCAACGACGACAGCGCCCGATTCGGCCGACGATGGGTTACCACCGCCGGCCCGGACACAAGGGGCTACTCCTGCGCCCGATTCGGCCGCCGATGGGTTACCACTGGCGGCCTGGAGACAAGGGGTTACCCCTGCCCCCGATTCGGCCGAGGATGGGTTACCACCCCAGGCCAGGACACAAGGGGTTATACCCCTGCGCCCGGCCGCCGTCTCGTCGTCATCGTAAGAACTCTTCCTGCTCATCTGATGGGTGGAGCAAGTGGCCATCTCAAGAGCACAAAACTGGCCGCGCTCGGATTGGCCCGCGAGGGCTCACACCACCTTTCGTTCCTCAGGAGCCCAACTGTCACGATATCCCAAAAACTGGCTCGCACTCGAAGCTAGAGTTGCGGGCCCCATAGGAAGGGGGCTGGGGCTCCCGCTTGAGACTTCCTCGCACTGCACTCACAGACGAAGCTCCCGCCTGAGACGTCCTCCATACTCAAGCTGGATGAGGCCAAAAGTGACGACAGGTACAAGATTCCGATGACCCGCTCGGCTTGCTAACATGAGCTGCGGGCCCCATAGGGAGTGGGCTCCCGCCTGATGCTTCCTCGCGATTTACCCAAAGACGAGGCTCCCGCCTGAGATTTCCTCGACACTCAAATTACAGGAATTCGACGTTCCGCTCGGATTACTCACATGAGGTGCGGGCCCCATGATGAAATGTTAAGTGATGGGACGATGACGGTCTGGTGGGTCCGATGGGTCTGGTGGGTCCAGTGGGTCCGGTGGGTCCGGTGCGTCCGGTGGATCCGGTGGGTCCGGTGGGTCCGGTGGGTCCGGTGGGTCCGGTGGGTCCGGTGCTTTGATGGGTGTGAAGTTATAAGTAGTTATAGTATAGGTAAGTGGTTCTATTTTAGGAGAGGTTTGGATGAGTTAGGATTGGTTAGGAGGCCCAATAGGTTCCATAGGAATGCCGATAGTGTAGTCCCCGATAGCCCCCCCTGTGTTTCACTATAGGATCTATAGGAGCTTACAGTGTCCTATCATCAGCTGAATTTGGAATCCCTAAACATATGCATTTTTCACTATGTTTTACTATTTTTCATTTGTTTCATTATATTTTGCTATTTTCACTATTTTCACTATTTATCACTATTCCACTATTGTTCACTATTTTTCATTATTTTTTCACTATTGTTCCTTGTTCTTTACTTTTCAAAATTCAGACCTTGAAGCAAGTCTGACCGACGCCAGAACGTTGTGCTCCAAGGGAGAAGAAGGAAAAGGAGAAGGGAGGAGGAGGTGTTCACCTCCTCCTCCTCCTCCTCCTCCTCCTCCTCCTCCTCCTCCTCTTCCTCGTCCCCCTCCTCCTCCTCCTCCTCCTCCTCCTCCTCCTCCTCCTCTGCCCCTCCTCCCCTTCCTCCTCGGCGCCCCTCTTGGGGCCTCGGCACCCCCTTGGTGCTGGCACTCCTGGGCCTCGGCACCCCCAAATCCGAAGCTCCGAAGCTCCTCCCATTCCTCTTCCTCCTCCTCCTCTTCCTCCCCCTTCTCCTCCTCCTCTTCCTCCCCGTTTTCTCCTCCTCTAACCCTCCTCCTCTATCCTCTTCCTCCCCCCCCTCCTCCTCCCCCTCCTCCTCCTCCTCCTCCTCCTCCTCCTCTCCTCCTCCTCCTCCTCCTCCTCCTCCTATCTCTCCTCCTCTACATCCTCCCCTCCTCCTCCTCCCCCTCCCTCCTCCCCCTCCTCCCCCCTCGTCCTCTCCTCTCCCCCTCTCTCTCTTCCTCCCCCCCCCCGCCCCTCCTCCTCTATCCTCTTCCGCTCCTCCTCCTCCCCCTCCTCCTCCTCCTCCCTCCTCCTCCTCCCCCTCCGCCCCCCCCCTCCTCTCCTCCCCCATCCCCCTCCCCCCCTTCCCATTGGCAGCAGGCTGGATGTTGTTTGGGTGTTGTTTTCATGTTGTTGTTTGTTGTTTTATGTTGTTTTTGTGTGTTGTGTTTGTTGTTTTTTGTGTTGTCTTGTAGGGCGGGCGCCAGACAACACCAGACAACACAACAACAACACAAACACAACAAAAACCAACAAAACACAACATGCTGTATGTTTGTTGTTTTTGTGTTGTGTTATGTTGTTTGTTGTTGTTTTCTGTTGTTTTTGTGTTGTTGTTTTGTTGTCTGGTGTTGTCTTCTCTCTCTCTCTCTCTTTGTGTTTGTTCTTCCGTTTTTTGTTTTTTTTTTTGTGTTTGTTTTTTCTCTCTCTCTCTCTCTCTCCTCGTCTGACTACTGTTACCCCCCCCGCCCTCCGTCACCTCCCTCATCCGTCATCCGTTTCCTCCTCCATCCTCAGCGGGCCAACCGCTTTGCGTTCGCTCCCCTCCTGCCTCCCCATTCTGCTCCTCAGCGGCCCAACCGCTTTGCATGGGAGGAGAAGAGGAGGAGGAGGAGGAGGAGGAGGAGGAGGAGGAGGAGGAGGAGGAGGAGGAGGAGGAGGAGGAGGAGAGGAGGATGGAGGAGGAGGAGGAGGAGGAGGAGGAGGAGGAGGAGGAGGAGGAGGAGGAGGAGGAGGAGGAGGAGGAGGACAGGATAACGATTTCGTCGCAGCCGTTATTGGCTTCAAGTTTTTTGAATTCGCCCAACCGAATTCGAGAATTCGTTAAATGGCTGCCTGGGATGCTCGCTGCGCCATGTGCGGCGCCCTCGGCCCCGCAGCCAACATGGACGTGATAAAAAACGAAAGTTCTGAAGCGGCCAAACCGCTGCACTGGACAATTTGCAATGTAAAAGCGGTCTGCCGCTGCGGAAAGTCAGGAGAGAAAGGAAGAGAAGCAAGCTGGTTTGTGATTTTTCTTAGAATTGGCTATTTTTTCCATTTTCACTATTTGTTTCACTATTTTTCACTATTTTTCACTCTTGTTATTATTTTCACTATTTAACACTATCTTTTTCATTATTTTCATTATGTTTTACTATTTTTCTTTTTTAGTGCATGTTGATAGGATCCTATAGTGTACAATGGGCTATATATATATAATATATATATATATATATTATATATATATATATATATGTATATATAGTGTTTGATAGAACCCGCGCCCATCAAAGTGGGTCCACCGGGTCCGGTGGGGCTGGTGGGTCCGGCGTGGTCCGGCGCAACCCCAGGGCGAACCATTCTGGCTCGCCCTGTCGGCGCGGGCCAGTGGGCGCACGACCGCGATCGCCGTCCTCTACGACGAGATCGCCCGGCGCGAATGGGCACCTTCGACGTCGCCGCGGCCGCGCAGTCGCAGAACGCGGCCACCATGCTCCGGGCGGAGCGCGAGTGCGACGCCCGCGGGTTCCAAGCGGCGCACGACCGAGCTCCAGCGCAGTCGAAGGGCAAGGCAAAGGGCGCCGGCAGGGGCCGCAAAGGCGGCAGCGACCGCAGCGCCAAGGGCGGCAAGGCCAAGGGCTACGGCGAAGAGCACAAGGGCAAGCCCGCGAACGACTCTCACCGCTGGCAGGGGCATTACTCGCCCGGGAGCGCCGCCAGCGGGGCGCAGGCGCCGGTGACGCCAAGCAAGCGCCAGAAGAGAGAGTGAGGGGCCGCAGCCGCCCCGCCCGACGCGGGGGCAGCACTCCCCGCGCACCCTGCGCAGTCAGCCGCGGAGCCAGCGAGGGTCCAGTCAGGTGCAGTTCTCCCCAACACATCCTGCGCTGATCTGAGTTGCTTCCAGTCGGCATTCGACGCTGCCAGCGCGCAAGCTCCGCGCGGCGAATTAGCGCCCGATGAGGTCGAGGCGCTGCGTTTCACGCGCGAGGCGCTCGGCCGCCGCGACGCGCAGCCGAAGCGCACGGACGTGCAGTGCGAGTGCATGGAAGCGTTGCGGTGGAGCGCCGCGCGTGGCCTACGCCAGCGCATCAGAGAACGCGAGGAGCGCGTTCGGCGCATCGAAGCCCGGGCGGCGCACTTCGAGGCGCCCGGGGAGGCCGAGGCCGCGAGAAAGGCTGCGCCACCGGAATTCAGGCCGCTTATCGCAGGCGTCAACATTCCACTTTTAAAGGAATTGGCGCGTGAGTCTGAGTGGCACGACGCAGAGTGCATCGACTTCTTCTCGCGAGGCGCCCCTCTGTTGGGTAACCTAGAATACAGCGGCAACGGTCGCGCGCTCAGCCCGGAAGAGCGCGCGGGCGACACTAGCGCTGAGGTAGCCCGTTTGCGTGCCAGCGCGCTCGCGTGCAACGACTTGATACTTGCATCAATTCGCGAGGATCCCCTCGCCAGCGAGCTGCTCCGTAAGACGCGGGAGGAGGCGGACTTGGGTAGGATGTCTCCGCCGCGGGCTTTTAGGCCCGACATCTCCGCGGCCGAGCTTGCCGCTGCTTGGGGCGAAACAATTCGTCTGGTGCCCAGGTTTGGGGTCTCGCAACCGAAGCCCGACGGGTCGCTGAAAGTGCGCCCGGTGGATGACTTCACGCGCTCCAGGGTGAACGGCGCGTGCGCCCCCGCCGAGAAATTAAGCGTAGAGGGCGCGGGCCAGCTGGCAGCGGTCGCGCGCGCCTTCTTCGAGTTGCACGGCGCACTTCCCGAGCTGTGGAAAGCGGACATAGATTCCGCTTGCCGCCGCGTCCCGTTGGCCCCCGCCGATAGGTGGGCCGCTGTCAGTGTTTTCAAGGAGGGCGGCCGCCTGTGGCGCTCGCAGCACCTGGTCTGCCCGTTCGGCGCGCTAGCGTCTTGCCGCGACTGGGACCGCGTGGCCGCCATGCTCTCGCACTTCGCAAGGCGGCTCGCCAAGCTGCCAGTTTCGCGATGCGTAGACGATTATTTTGCGCCGGATCGCCCCGGCGCGGCCGACCACGCCACGCGGTGCTTCGCTCGCATCGTCATAGCCGCGCTCGGCAGCGACGCAGTTGCCGACGCGAAGCTGGCGCACGGGGCCCAGCTGGTCGTGTTGGGGCTGCTCTTCTCTTTCTGTGCGCAGGGCGTACACTGCGAGCCAGCGTGCGACAAGCGGCTCAAGCGGTCGCCCGCCATCCGGCATGCGTTAGAGTGCGGCACGTTGCACCAGGGCGCTGCGAAGAAACTCGCGGGCGCTCTCGCATGGGCCGCGCAGCGCTTGTTTAAGCGCTTGGGCAGAGCAATGCTCCGCCCACTCGTCGCGCACCAGCACATGCGCTCCAATCGTGTCGGGCGGCCTCTCGAGCTCGCGCTGCACTGGTGGGCCCAAGTGCTCGAGCTCAGGCTGCGCGAAGTGGCCAGCTGGAAGCAAGGGGGCATGCCCGCGGCACACATGTTCTGCGACGCGCGGAGCACGCCCCCTCGCGCCGCCGCCGTGCTTTCTATAGACGGCGAAATCCTGTTTGCCGAGTACGCACCCGACGCAGTTCTGATGCGGAATTTCAAGCGCAGACGTGACGGCCAGATTATGGGCCTCGAGGTCTTGGCGGTCGCATTAGGCTTGTCGTTTTTTTGAAGAGCGACTGGCAGGTCGGGCGCTGGAAGTGTTCTCGGACAATTCGGGGGCCGAGAGGTCAGTGGCGCGCGCGAGCGCCCGGGACTGGGATCACGCAGCCCTCGTCCGCGGCATTTGGTCTCTCGCGGCGCGCATGTCCCTGTCGATGTGGGTGCGCCGCGTCCCGTCCAAAAGCAACATCTCGGACGGGCCGTCCCGCGAGGTCTACAGTCTCTTGCACCTGCTCGGCGCGCGCCAGGTGCCAGCGGTGCTCGATGCGCGGTTTCACGCAGCCGAGGCCTGGGAGGCGCTGTGGCTCTGAGCAAAAAGAGGGAGGGCTCTCATCGTCTGTCGCTTCCCTGCATCATCGGTTGCGTCCGCGTGCAGGTTGGACGCCGCGCTGGGAGCGCCCGGCGTCTTCCGCTCCGCGTCCGCGCGCGCCGCACTGGGAGTGCGGTCCCTTCTTCCCCCCCTCCCTCCTCTCGCGCCGGCCCCCCCTTCCCCCCCCTGTGCCTCCGCCCTTCGCCCCCCTTCCCCCTCCCCCCTCCTCCTCCCCCCCGCGCCCCCCCCGGTCGCGCGCCGCCACTGCAGCCAGCGCCGGTCGCGCGGCGAGGGGGGGGCGTTCCTGCTCGGCCGCGCGTCGCGTTTCCGATCGTTTGTCGTCTGGTGGCGTGGATGTGACGCGCTTGGCGCTTGGACTGCGCAGGGCGGGCGTGCCTGGCGTTCCGGCCATCGCGCGCGCCGCCAGGCTCAGTCGCTCGTTTTTCGCGCGCAGGCAATGATGTGGAAGTTGATCTGATTGCAAATGTACTGGTCGCGAACGGTTTCGAACACGTCGCTGACGCACGCGGCGCAAAGTGGAAACGCGTAGCAGGTTTTGAGCGTTTCTCCGCAGACGCCCAAGCGCGCTTGCGTGAGATCGCGGCGGGAGTTCCGCGGCCGCCGAGCGGGCCGCCTCCAGCGCCGTCCCGTGTGCTGAAACAACCGGCGCTCGCGCGCGGCGGCCCGGGCGCGCTCGCGCCGGGTGCCGCGTGCGACAGCGCGGCGAAGCGAGAGCTGGCGCGCGCTTACAGGGCCGTGCGCAGCGTGAAATTGTCACCCGTGCCCACGGGCGGCCCTCGCAAGTCCGTCGCGAGCGGCGCTCGCGGGCCGCCGTCGCCAGTGGCCATGCAGGACAGCCCGGCCCGCGCGCGAGCTTTGGCAATCGTCGGCTCGGCGCCGCGTTCCTTCGGGTCCTGGGGGGCTGCGGTCCGGGCGTGGGTGGCTTTCGCGCAGCGTCGCCTCAACAGAGACGGCTGCAGCGCACTGCCGCCGTCGGCCGACGAGGTGTGCTTGTTCGCGCTCGAATTTCGCAACCCGCGCACCTTCGGCAATTACGTGGCACAGCTTAAGAAGGCATGCCAGTTGTTGGGCCGGGACGCGTCGGCCTTTTCGCATCCTTCGGTTAGGGGCGCCCGCAAGGCCATCGGGAAGCGGCGCCCCGTGAGGCGGCCGCTGAAGTGTTTCGTCCTGCTCTCGCACTTATCGGCTATGCTCGACTTTGTAAGTGCCGACAGCGCGATGTGCGCGCTCTTCTTTGTGTCCTGGGGGTTCGCTCTGCGCGTGCCCTCCGAGGCCCTCTTGATTGAGCGAGGCGACCCATCGGCATTTAAGGACTTCGCCTTCGCTGACGAAGACCTGCGAAGGCCAGTCGCAAGAGTCGTCGTTTTCTTTTCGGGCGATTCTGCAACGTTGCATTTCTCGCGGCGTAAGCACCGCGACGGCCCGACGGTCGCGGTGCGGAATTGCTGGTGCAAACATTCGCGTGCGACTTGCATTGCGCACGCGGCGCGTAGTTTTTTCGAGGGCATTTGCGTCGGCTCGCCCGCGTTCCTGCATATGCGGCGAGTCGACGGCAGCGGCGTCGGCTCAATCGCCGTGCCCGCGCAGCGCGCGATCAAGGCGGCGGCGCGGCGCGCCAGCGCACCAAGCGCGGCTTCTCTTACGCGCAAAGCGTTCCGCCGCGGGCACGCGGAGACTAGGCGGAGGTGCAACGGCCGCCTTTGTGAGATCCTCCGCGGTGCCGATTGGAGTTCCCGCGCTTTCAAAGAATGCCTTGATATGCACCAGCACGAGGGCGATGCGACCGCCGAAGCAGTGGCCGCAGCCTCGTGCCCAAGCGCCGGCGCGGCGAGCAGACCAGGTTCTGCATCGGTGCCTGCGGGGTAAGTCGGCCAGGCTCACGATCGGCGCGCACTGCGACCTGCGCCCGGGGTTCCATTGGGTCGCGGCAGGCCTGGCGCGCCCCGACCAGGCGAGCCTGGGCGCTTGTGGCGTTGGGTTCAACGCCCAGGCTGGCCTGGTCGGGGACTGCGCGCGTCACCGAAAGCACCCCCCACGCGGGGCGCTCGCGGGACGGCGGCCCTGGCTCGGTCGCCGCACCCGTCGTTGGGGCGTTGGCGCCCGAGGTTGGGTACACAAGGAAGGTGCGCCGAGATTTGCGGGGGGCGCGCGCCCGTAGGGTGCTGCGCGGGCACAAATCGCAGGTCGGCCGACGGGCCCTGCGGCGCCGCGGCGCGTGCGACGCGCGCCGCATGCAGCCCGACCGCAGCGCGCACCGCCCGCAGTCGCGTCTTTGCGCTTCTGTGTTGTTTCGCGCGGGCCTGCCGCGGTCGCTCGCGCAGGCGCGCCGCGGGGATCGCGCACTGGGCGGATCGCGGCGCGCCTTGGCGATGCTCGCTTCGCAGGTTGTCTATTATATTGATTTGGGCACCGCGCTCGTGCGGCGCTCGCGCGGCGCGGGCCCGTCGGCCGTTCTGCCCCACCCGCCCGCTCCTGGGTGCGGGGCTGCCTCGGTCGTTGGCGGCCCCTTGTCCGCCTCTCCCGCCCGCCCTTGGGGTTCAACGCCCAGGCTGGCCTGGTCGGGGACTGTGCGCGTCACCGAAAGCACCCCCCACGCGGGGCGCTCGCGGGACGGCAGCCCTGGCTCGGTCGCCGCACCCATCGTTGGGGCGTTGGCGCCCGAGGTCGGGTACACAAGGAAGGTGCGCCGAGATTTGTGCCGACCTATTGGTAGACCCGCAGTTGTCAAGTCGGACAGCGTGCCAGCGTCTTTCTTGCGTTCTTCCTTGTCCTCTTCATATTTCCTCGCCGTGGATCTCGGATTGACGGTTTGGGGTCTTGTTTTCAATTTGTCGCTAGTCTCCGGATATCTCCAGTGGAGGGGGGGGGGGACCGGGCCGTTGGGCGAGGGATTCTGGGGCGCATGGCGAAGTCTGAGTTTGATATCGGCGATGAATGCGTCCGTAGCTGTTTTCCTAAAGTATCAAAAGGTTATGTTTGGATGTTTTGTAAATTATCTACGCAGTGTAAGTTCAGAGAGCGGGAAGCAGCATGACACTTTGGCAGCCACGCGAAGTGGAGCCACGCGGTAGAGATAAGGGAACCGACGCGGCACACGGACGACGACAGACGAGCAGGTGAAGAACCCTGGGGGTCCGCCTGGATTTCAAAGGTCCGCGCGGATTTTTTGACTTGGCGGTGGACACCGTTCATCGAGGATAACAGATAGTGAAGAGGTGGCCTCACTTAGGTCCCCGTCTCTGCATTAGGGATAATCGTTCTAGGCGGTTTGGTTTGTACATTTGAGGCGTTCCTAAAAAGGCCGTGCCTTCGAGGATCGAAGGAGTTGTCATCTCTTCCGCGGCGGAAGGCGGCGGAAGGTCGGCGGAGGTAAAACGAGGCCGCCTCCGCCGGCGGAAGTCAGCGGAAGCTCGGCGGTTATTTTTCATCGAGCCCAGTCGCAAAACATCCAGCCGAATCTTATAGGGTGTAGCGCCCGCAAAGTAAGCTCAGCGGAAGGCGGCGGAAGTACAAGATGTGTCCCCGAGAGATGACAACGGTTTGGGTTCAGGGTTCCCGAAATCGCCCATCCGATGAAAGACCCCATATCCCTAATGTCTCTGGCCCTCATAACTTAGGTCCCCTCCCAGAGGGTTACGGGGCCCTTTCTTGGTTGATCAGCTCTCCCCGCGCCCCTTCCCCGTCGGCGCCTGGCGGACCAGAGGCGCCGCTCCTCCTCCTCCTCCTCCTCCTCCTCCTCCTCCTCCTCCTCCTCCTCCTCCTCCTCCTCCTCTTCCGGGGTGCCGGAAGGGTGGGGTCTCAGCTCCGACCCAAGACTTGCGCACGGACCTCCGAAAGCTTATGTTCATGCCCTCATCCCGAGGCGGGAACTTTATCCATACTGTAACGAACGCCTGGGGATCGATCTTCCCGGGCCTCCACAGACTGTGGATATGGACATCTGGTCCAGGGTCTGGGCCCCCCACCCCCCTCATGCCGATACCATCGGACGCCCCCCACACCCGCCCCGCGCGATGCTGCCCCCCACCCCCCCCTCCTGTGGGTGTGGTGTGGTGCTGCGGGTGTGGCGTGTGTGGCGTGGTACCGTGGTGCTCCAGGAGATCTCCAGAGGTCGTCGTCACCGCCGCCGTCGTCGTCGTCGGAGGGCTCTGGAGGTCGGCGCCGCCGCCGCCGCAGCCGCCGCCGCCGACGTCGTCGTCGTCGTCGCCGTCGCCGCCGCCGCCGTCGTCGTCGTCGTCGTCGCCGCCGTCGTCGTCGTCGTCGTCGTCGCCGCCGCCGCCGCCGTCGTCGCCGTCGTCGTCGTCGTCGTTGTCGTCACCGTCGTCGTTGTCGTCGCCGTCGTCGTCGTCGTCGTCGTCTTTGTCTTTGTCGTCGTCGTCGTCGTCGTCTTTGTCGTCGTCGTCGTCCCCCCCCCATGCCATCTGTGGGAGAAGGCCCGTGGAGCCCTGGGACCCATCCCATCTGGGGGGGGGGGCGTGGGCCCGGAGCCCGGGATCATGTGCAACACCAGGAGGTGGGACTTTGGAGGCAGTGCTGGATCTAAACGCTGTTTTGCTGGACTTCGGCTGTGTTTTGTTTTTCGTTTTGGGGGGAGGTACAGGAAAACAGGTAGAGCAAAACGAACACCAAAACGAGAACAACACGAAACACCACGTTTAGGTCCAGCCCTGTTTTGCAGGTATGAGGGCGTCAGGCGCCAGTGTGACCGAGGGATTCGCAGAGGTGCTGCCAAGTGCTGCGGTGGCAGCTGTGCCAGAAGTGGCCGGGATGCTTGCGGCGGGTGCTGGAGCCAGTAGAGCAGTGCTCGGCAGAAGCCAGCGTCCAGACAGCAGGACGTGTAAGACAAACAGGGGGAGCTCGGTATGTTCGCCACAAGGATATATGCCCTTAGGGGAAAGGGTCCTGAGGTTTTTCCTCGTTTTTGTCTCCCTTTCGCCGTCCACGGGCACCTGGACTGCCAGGAAACGATTCAGGGTGAGCAACTGATCCTGGGGGAAGGCCTGGGATCCAGGACCCGTTTCTTCAAGACCCATTTCTCACATGCTCAGGATGTTTCTTGAGGGAACTTCGAGGGTTCCTGGGTTCCCTTAGGAATCACCGGGGCCCCGAGCTCCGTCAGGGAATCACTTAAGTGCACTGAGGAATCTTCTAGGCTTCAACGTTTTTCGGATCCCCCAGTGAAGTTCGCTTCAGGAGACCTGAAGAATCCATACCCCAGGAATCCTCGAAATTCCATCAGGCAGTCAGTCCTTTGGGTGTCCGAGGCGTCCTCCACGCTTCCGAAAATAAAGCCTCTGGGTTGGGATCTCGTGGATCCGTCCAGGGAGTTCTGTGGGGGCTTCCAGCCTTCGTCAAGGAGTCCTCCAGGCTGCAGGAAAACACTCGAGCTTTGCAAGCAGAACGATCATCACAATCCGCCAGTGAAACCACCGATGCAAAAAACGAGACGGTCCTCGACCGCAGCGAGGAGCGGCCAACATGCGACGCTGAAGCGGTACGGCGCCACGCGACGCCGCTTCGGACATGCGACGAGGACCGGCGCACACGCGACGCCAGATTCAGCAAGCGACGCCAATACATATATATATATATATATACACAAGATTTTAAGGCTCGCTGCGCTTCGCCTTCTAATCTTGATCCTTACACCTACGATGTTTCTGGGCGCGGGCGAGAACACAATTGTTCAATGAGGTGTGTGGGAATTGTGCGAGCGGAGGCGAGGCGAGGCGAGTGCGCGGTAGCGCCCGGGGCGGGGCTCAGGGCGCAGCGTTGGTGGACGCTTGAGTGGAGGTGAAGGTGGAAAGTCGGATGCCGGACGCTAGAGGTCGGAGTGCTGAGCTGATGGAGGCTGGAAGTCTATAGGTGGAAGTCCCACCAGCCCTTTAGGGTTACGGTGGTATAACGAGTTTGGTCTTCTCTCTTTCCCTTCCTTCCCCTGCTCGGGGGAGGGGTAACCTTCCCCTGGACCTGGAGGGGGGGGGATGGAGGCGTTAGAGCGTCCAAGACGGCTCAAGATGGCTCCAAGAGGCGCTCCAAGTCGCAAGATGGCCTCCAAGATGGCCCAAGATACCTCAAGATGGGTCAATATAGCCTCCGACACACCTCCAAGAGTCCTCAAGACGGATCCAAGTGCCCTTCGAGCCCTCCACGGCGCCCTCCAAGAAGCCAGAACCCTTCAAAAGCTTAAGGAAAGTCCATGTGTTTGGCATTCTCGTCTTTTCGCTTCCGATGGGCCCCTGAGGCATCAAGATGGCCCCAATATGGCCCAAAAGAGCCCCAAGAGGGGCCCAAGAAGGCCCAAGACGGCCCCAAGATCGCCCAAGAGGCTTCCAAAGAGCGCTCCAACACGTCCCCAAGACGCCGTTTGAGAGCCTCCGAGGGGGGGACCTGAATTGAGGACCCCCGCTCTTTTTGAACAGTGGGGCCCAAGACGGCCCCGAGAGGCCTCCCAGCCTCTCCTGAAGATTCTCCACCCCGCCCTTTTTGGCCCAAGATGGCTCCAAGAGAGCCCTAGATAGCCCAAGATGGCCTCCGAAATGGCCCAAGATAGCCAAGCATGGCTCAAGATAGCCTCCGACAGATCTCCAAGAGGCCTCAAGAAAACCTGAATATGGCCCGACATAGCCGAGCATGGCTCAGAATAGCTTCCGACAGACTCTAGCCGAGCATGGCTCAGGATAGCCTCCAACAGGCCTCGGGAAAGCTGGCAATCAATTCTGGACGGGCTGGTGGGGATACTTTTTTGGTCGGCGGCTCCCTGGCGAAGGTCAAGAAGCGGGGCAACGTTCGGGGCGCAGAACGAAGATAATTGGCCGCAGTGGCGTATGCACATGCAAGGGACAAAATGACCCACATTAGACGCCAAAGACCGGCGCAGACATCCCGGCGGCCATCGGGGGCCGATCGCCGATTTATCGACGATGTATCGCCGATTCCATGTCGATGCATCACCCCCTAATTATGCCAGTCCCCCCCCCCATCGTTGTCCCTCAAATATGGGCCACGCGCAGAGGGGGCGCGGATTGCTTGGATCCGCGCGGCCCCCCCCCACCCCACCCCGGCGGCGCCTCAGGCGCCGCCCCTGGCGCGCTCCGCGCGCCAGGGAGGGGGGTCCAGCGCAGATCCAAGAAATCCACGCGGAGCGCCAAAAGTTTAGGTTTATGCAGTTGCTTTTTCTTCCACTAGTGTGCCCCGCAAATTGGTGTCTTTTCTTGTACCCGACGCAGGCTTGATGCAGAATCGACGTGAATCTGAGACGGATTCTGCACGGATTCGACACTGACTCGACGAGCCCGACCTGGACTCGGCACATATTCGACGCGGATAGGGGCGCGACGGGACAGACAAGGTTCCCCGAAGATGCAACATGATCCTCCCCCTCAGCAGGCGTGGTTGGCGCCGCTGGTCGCCGCGCTCGCCAGCTGGGCCGCCTCTGAAGCGGCGGCGTGGTAGCGCGGAGCGGGGGAGGGAGGGGGAGGGACCGTACATGGACATTATATTCGAACCCTGTGGCCCAAGATGCCACCCAGACCCCCCGAAGTTAATATTGATGGCGTGAAGGCCGGGGGGGGGCGTGAGTGGACAGAAATATTCGAACCCCAAAGCACGGCCTTGACCGAGATCAACGTTGATGTCGGGGGTGTGGGGATGATTGAGAGTCCCTCTAGCGTGTAAGGGTTCGACTCTATTGTTCATCTACTGGAGAGGGGCGGGGGGGGCAAGCTAGGTGCGCTCGCGCCATAGCTGACATCCTACCCTTCACATTCCTCCCTTCCCACTGCGCTGGTGCTGCTCTATCCGCGGGCGCGTGTCGCGGTGGACGTGTGTTTATTTCCTCCCAGAAGGAGAGACGAGTGTCATGCGCCATCCGAAGTGGGGCGCTGCGTACACGGGAGGAGGGGGAGAAGAGGGGGGAGGGGGAGGAGGTGGCGGATGAGCAGGAGAGTGAGCAGGAGGAGGAGGAGGAAAATCAGGAAGGAGGGGGACAGCGAGCAGCAGCAGCGGGAAGCGGAGTGGGAGGAACGGGACGAGGAGGATGACCAGGGGGAGGCGGAGGAGGGGCAAGGAGGGGGCGACGCAATGAGCAAGGACTCGGATCCGGAAAAGTGGCCCGCGTTGGAGCAAGAGCTCCATTCTGAACGACGGGAGCAACATGCCGATCAGAAGACGAAGCAAACGCCACCTCGGGAGCACACAATTTTGAGACACCGACAGCGTTCCGACGGGAAAGCTATACTACCCTCGACAATATTGAATTCAAGAATTGTTGACAGCGTCCCGACGGGAAAACTATACTACCCTCGACGATATTGAATTCAAGAATTGTTGATGACGCCCCCCTGCGCTGTCGCCCCGTTTTCGCCCCCTCAGCGTCGTGCCTTTCTCGATATCGCAGCAAGCGAGACGCGGTCCTGGTCGACGCGACTCGGGGGCTCCACACAA
>CAUYUJ010003951.1:37500-40604 GCA_963575745.1 Prorocentrum cordatum
AATGAGCGCCTCGCTCGAGACATCCTCCAAATCTGCTCCGAAAGCGAAGGATGTTGGGCCCAGAAACAAGCAAACCGCCTGAGACATCCCCACAAAATGGCCGCGAACGAGCCCGTGCAAACACCCCTGGCGGCTCCCCTTAGGGGTGCTGAAATGAGCGCCTCGCTCGAGACATCCTCCAAATCTGCTCCGAAAGCGAAGGATGTTGGGCCCAGAAACAGGCAAACCGCCTGAGACATCCCCACAAAATGGCCGCGAACGAGCCCGTGCAAACACCCCTGCGCGGCTCCCCTTAGGGGTGCTGAAATGAGCGCCTCGCTCGAGACATCCTCCAAATCTGTGGAGTAAGTCTGTGTATGAGTAAGTCTGTGTATGAGTATGTCTGAGTGTGAGTAAGTCTGAGTATGAGTAGGTCTGAGTATGAGTAAGTCTGAGTATGAGTAAGTCTGTGTATGAGCAAGTCTGAGTATGAGTAAGCCCGACAGGAGGGGGGGAGGAACGAGGAGGAGGGAGGAGAAGGAGTAGGAGGCGTCCAAGTAATAACAAGAACCCCATCTTAGGATATGGGGAAAAAACAACTGTCCTGAGGGAAACGGGCCCTGCGTTGTTGTTCGCAGCTTCTGGCCCCCCCGGGCCTCCCACGGGCCCGGGGACCGTCCAAGAGCGACCCAGGATGAAGAATTGCCTGGGACAGGTCTGCTCACGGTCCGATTCGATGCGGTCCCCGACTTTCGGTTCCGATCTCGATTCGATCCAATCTGGCACGGGCCGATTTTTTCTCCCTTCTGCACAGGGCGACGAGATTTACACATATCCATTGCTCCCCGGCCACGCCCATCCTGAACCCGCCGGTGGTGTACACGCCACGCCCTCCTGGCTTCGCCAGGAGGACGTGTACACAGCTGCTGGGCTCAGGATGGGTCTGGCCAGGGAGCAGCGGATATGTATAGATCTCGCCGCCCGATTGCAGGAGCCGAACCCGATCCGCGATGAGGAGGAGGAGGAGGAGGAGGAGGAGGAGGAGGAGGAGGAGGAGGAGGAGGAGGAGGAGGAGGAGGAGGAGGAGGAGGAGGAGGAGGGGGCCGGGGGGGGCGGGGCGGTGTGCGCGTGTGGCAAGGTAGTCAGCTGGAAGGAGCCAGGGGGTTCCGTCCACTCCCACCCGCCCTCCCACAACAGAAGAAGCAAGTGCGTCGCGTCCGACGCCTGTCGCTTATCTTATATGGGCGGCTAGACGTTCAGCGCGCGACATGAGCTGCGTCCTATTCTTGCCGCGTGTTGAGCAACGTCGACGAGAAACAAGACCGCGCGCGATGTACGCCGCGCCCCGCTCCGGCCTCTCCTGTTGCATCGTCGGCGGCAACATGTCCAGCGCGCGAAGTGCGCCGCGTCTCATTCCAGCCACGCGTGTTGCACGGAGGAGGAGGACGAGGAGGAGGAGGAGGAGGAGGAGGAGGAGGAGGAGGGGAGGGAGAGAGGGAGGGAGGGAGAAACTGAGGAGGAAGAGGAAAATGCCTCTGGGGAATTCGCGGTGCGTTTTGGGAGCTTTCTGGTATACGCCTGAGGGCCTCTTGGATATATTTTCCGGGTTGGAACATTGTCAACGCAAATAGGTGCTAACCTCACAATCTTTCAAGCACCAAACGAAATCAATATTAGTGTCGTTGCCCCCCCAGGACATCCTGGACGCTTTTTTTCGGCCTCTTGGGGGTCTCCTGAGGCACTTGCTTGAACCGCACTGCTTGAGGCATTCTGACTTGCCGCCTGCCCAGCTCCTCAACCCGACGGGCCGCAGCGTCGACGACAAGAAAGTCCATGTTGACGAGCAGGCGTCCCCGCGCGATGTGCGCCGCGCCCCATTCCCGCTACGCGATTCGCAGCGCCGACGAGGAGAAAACACACGTTGGCAAGAACAACGTCGACGTTGCGGTGTTTTTCGACAGGTAGGACGGGGGGTCCGCGTAGTGTTAGCCAGGCGCCCGCGCGCGATGTGCGCCGCGTCCCATTCTTGCTACATTTTCGCAGCGTCGACGACAAGAAATTCCACGTGTTGACATTGTACTGTTTTTGATGGGTGGGACGGGACCATCCGCTTGGGGTTACCCGAGCGATGTTCATTCCGTCACATTCCTCCTGCACTTTTCGCAATTCGACGACATGTTGGCAAGAAACAGTGAGTTGTGTTGTTTGTGACAGGACGGCGGGGTTGCTATCGGCCGGCTAGGTGAAGATGTGGGGGTGTTCGATCATAGGAAGTAAGGCTGTGCGTGTTCTGTGTGTGTGTGCGCGTGTGTGTGTGCGTGTGTGTGTGTGTGTGCTTGCGCGTGAATGTGAATGTGAATGTGTGTGTGTCTGTGTGTGTGAATGTGTGTGTGTGTGCGTATGTGAATGTGTGTGTGTGTGTGTGCGTGTGCGTGTGCGTGTGCGTGTGCGTGTGCGTGTACGTGGGCGTGTGTGCGTGTGCGCGTGTGCGCGTGTGTGCGTGCGTGCGTGCGTGTGTATGTGCGTGCGCGCGTGCGTGTGTGCGTTTGTGTGTGTGTTGTGTGCGTGCGTGCGTGCGTGCGTGCGTGCGTGCGTGCGTGTGTGTGTGTGTGTGTGTGTGTGTGTGTGTGTGTGTGTGTGTGTGTGTGTGTGGGGGTGTTTTAGTGTGCCTCCTGGGGAGAGCACTCTTGGATGCTCCGTGTGTTTTGGCCGGCGGCGGGTCCCGTGTTCTCGAGGGATGCGGTTTTGCTCCAGGTCTGACCGCAGCGCCGGCTTTCGACAGCCGACAAGGACGGCGCGGGAGGCTCCTGCGAGCTGCCGCCGGAGGCTCCTGCGCCCTGCCGCCTCCGCGCAGAGCGCGGCGGCGGGGCGCGCGCGTTGCCTGCTTGCCCGCCGGCGGCGTGGCTCGGCACGAGGAGTCCCTGCGAGAGCGCGCGGTGGCACAAAGAGTACCCCAGATTTCGTAGGAGGGGGTCTGGACCCTCCAAGACAAGCCATTTCAGACCTCCCCCGTGGGAAAACCCTCCAAAACATCGCCCCCAGACCCCCCAGGCCCTCCAAGATAGCCTGGAAGAGACCCCCCCCCGAAATGAGACCCTCCTCCCTTTATTACGAAATCTGGAGTA
>CAUYUJ010003951.1:40704-45704 GCA_963575745.1 Prorocentrum cordatum
TCCTCACATTCCTCCTCCTCCTCCTCCTCCTCCTCCTCCTCCTCCTCCACGGATTCGGGTTGCCAGGCGACGGTGGCCTTGCTGCAGGGCGGCCCAGGCCGCGGCGCGGGGCGGGCCGCACCTGTGGGCGGCGTTCGGGGGGCTAGTGTAATCGGCGGCTCCCCAACATGCTTATGTACAGTGGAGGACCATGCCAAGAAACACCCTGCTTGCCTCCAGGGTGCCTTGGGCTTCTTGGATGGCTATGATTTTGCCATGGAAAGCGTGACGTCCCCACGCCAAACATCACTGGACGTCCTGGGGGTCCAGGGCTGGGTTTTTCGTGGAAGGGTTCTTGTGGACGGGCCTCCACTGTGCCCAAATGGATGGCGACAGCGTCGCCCCCTCTGCGCCGTTCTGGTGCCTCGGCGTGTGCGCCTGCCCTCCGACGTGCACGTGCTCCCTGGCACGTGTGCCCGCTTACTCGGTGCTTGCAGCGCCCAGTTGCCCGCTCGGTGCGCCACCCCTCAACAAAAGGGGGACGCGTGAGTTTGTGCAGTCAGGGCGCGGGCCGCCCGCCAAGGCGGCCCACTCCCTGGTCCGCAAGTGCTTGCGCCGATCAGGCGCTCCCGGCCGCGGGCCGCCCCCCAGGTGCTGCTGCCCTTGGACTCCAGCGCTCCCCCTCGTCTTCCAGGCGCGGCCTCGCCCCGCGCGCTTCCCCTCCGAGGGAGGCGCGCGGGGGCCCCCCCCCCCCGCCTGGGCGGCCCTCCACGGGCCCCTCCGCGCCGCTCGGTCGCCCCTGCTGCCAGGCCTGCTGCCCGCCCCGCCCAGCTGCAATGCGTGCGTGGGTCGGGCGGGGCGCTCCTCCTCCCCTGTTTCCTCCGCCCACCTTCTTGCTCCCCTCCCCTCCCTCGCCTGCCTCGGCGCAGCCCCGGGCGGACATCGCGCGCCGCCGCTGGGGCCCGGTTCTGGCCTCACATCCGGCAGACGCCGGCCTGGCGCAGCAAAGCCTGACGCAGCTCGGCCATGTGACGAACGACCAGATGCACCACTCGTTCCCGGCAGTTTCTGCACTGGCGTGGTGCCAGCACCTTGCTCCCCACGCTCTCAGCGCCCGCAGCCCTGGCTGAAGTCCTTGGGTGTGGCCGTGCCCAGAGATCCGACGGCGTGATTTTTTCAATACGCGGTCCCTGGAAGTCTCGACCCATTCCCCAGGACCGGTTTTCCATCCCGAGCCGTTTTTTGACGGTCCCGAGGCCCGGCGAGGGCCCCTGGGGGCCGAAATTTGCGAAAAGCCTCCGTCTCGATTCTTTTCATTACGTTGGATCTCTGGGTGGGATGCCGTCCCGCGTCCACTGCCCTGGCATCGCAGCCCCGGCGGGCCGCACTGGCGCGCTCGCCGTGCGATTGTTTTTTCGCCTGTGAGTGCCCTGCGCCCCCCTCCACTCCCTCCGCGGCCGCCACGTCTTCCCACGCCCCCGGTGAAAACCTCCGGACAGTCAGTTCGCCGCCCCTCCCTCCCCTCCCTCCCCTCCCTCCCCTTCCTCCCCTCCCTCTCCTCCCATCCCTCCCTCCCCCCCCTCCTCCCCCCTCCCTCACAATTTACTCGATATGAGTACTACTCTCCCTCTTCCCCCGGACGACGTCTTGGAGTAGCCCCCCCCCCCCCCCCCGCGTACTGTTTTTTACACAGGTTTCCCCGGAGTTGGGTTTTCGCTTGCATTTTTTTCCAAAATGCTGCTCTCGCTGAGGCGCCGGCCTCATTTTCGGGCCCCGCTCGTTCCGAATCGTGCTCCCGCTGCAGCGTGGGTCTCATTTTCGGATCGGTGTTTTGCCTCCGTCGTTCAGGATGGCGTTCTCGCCCCAGCGCGGGCCTCTTTCTCGCGCGCCCATCCGCCCGCCACCACCGCACCGCGCCCCGCCCCGCCCACCGCCACTTCCACCCACCAACGCACGCACGCACGCACGCACGCACGCGCACCGCCACCACCACCCCACTACCCCACCCACCACCACCACGCTACACCGCGTCACACCACATCACACGCGCGCGCACACAGACACACACGCACGCACGCACGCACGCACGCACGCACGACACACACACACACACACACACACACACACAGCACACACACGCACACACGCACACACACACACACACACACACACACCACCACCACACCGACCACCACCACCTCCATCACGCAGCAACGCACCTGGCCCACCACCAAACCACCAAGACGCCACACCACGTCACACCACAACGCAACGCGCAAGCCACGCACGCACGCACGCACGAACGCACACGCACAACGCAACGCACACGCACACGCACGCACACACACACACAACACACACACCACACACACACACACACACACAGGCACGCACCGCACGCACGCACCACACACACACACCACCACACCACCACACCACCACCACCACCACAACCATAACCACAACCACAACCACAACCACAACCACAACCACAACCACAACCACAACCACAACCACTACCACGCACACACGAACGCACGCACGCACGCTCGCGCACCACCGCCCACTACGCACGCGCGCGCGGAGCCACAGGTCCGCTACGACACGCGTCCGCGGATAGAGAAAATCAGCGCCATGGTAAGGGATGGGAGGGAGGGGTAGGACGTCAGATATGATGCGAGCGCACATAGCTTGCCTCCCTCCACAATTACTCAATATGAAAATACTCTCCCTCTTCCCCTGATGGCGTCCGGGTGATGGCCGCGCATTCTCCGCGTATTGTTTTTTACACACAGGATGCCCGGGAAATCCCGGGAAACGACTCTCGCTGAGGCGCCGGCGTCATTTTCGGGCCGAACGCCCCCCGCGCACTGTTTTTTTACACACAGGATTCCCGGGAAACGGGTTTTCGCCTGCGTTTTTTTTTCACGAACACTTCTGGCTGAGGCGCCGGCCTCATTTCTGCTCCCGAATCGTTCCGAATCGTGCTCCCGCTGCAGCGTGGGCCTCATTTCGGATCGGTGTTTGGCCTCCGTCGTTCAGGATGGCGTTCTCGCCCCAGCGCGGGCCTCTTTCTCGCGCGCCCATCCGCCCGCCACCACCGCGCCGCACCACCACCACCACCACCACCACCACCACAACCACCACCACCACCCCACCACCACCACCACCACCACACCACCCCATCAGCACACCACCACCACCACCACCACACACCACCACACACCACAACCACAACCACAACCACCCACCACAACCACAAACACGCACACACGCACGCACGCACGCGCACCACCACCCACTACGCACGCGCGCGCGGAGCCACAGGTCCGCTACGACACGCGTCCGCGGATAGAGAAAATCAGCGCCATGGTAAGGGATGGGAGGGAGGGGTAGGACGTCAGATATGACGCGAGCGCACCTAGCTTGCCCCCTCCCCTCCTCCTCTTCCCCCCCCCTCCTCCCCCTACCTTCTACATTTACACAATATGAAAATACTCTCCCACTTCCCCTGATGGCGTCCCGAAGATATCGACACCCCCCCGCGTACTGTTTTTTACACACAGGATTCCCGGGAAACGGGTTTTCGCTTGCGTTTTTTTCAAATGCTGCTCTCGCTGAGGCGCCGGCCTCATTTCTGCTCCCGAATCGTTCCGAATCGTGCTCCCGCTGCAGCGTGGGCCTCATTTTCGGATCGGTGTTTGGCCTCCGTCGTTCAGGATGGCGTTCTCGCCCCAGCGCGGGCCTCTTTCTCGCGCGCCCATCCGCCCGCCACCACCGCGCCGCACCACCGCCACCACCACCACCACCACCACCACCACCACCACCAGCACCACCACCACCACCACCACCACCACCACCACCACCACCACGCACACACGCACGCACGCACGCACGCGCACCACCACCCACTACGCACGCTACGCACGGAGCCACAGGTCCGCTACGACACGCGTCCGCGGATAGAGAAAATCAGCGCCATGGTAAGGGATGGGAGGGAGGGGTAGGACATCAGATATGACGCGAGCGCACCCAGCTTGCCTCCCTCCCCTCCCACACTCCTGCGGGCGCCCGTGCGGGCTGCCCTCGTGCGTGCTGCGACGGGAGAGAGTATCTCCAAGGCGGCCCAGACTAGCAGGTCGACCCTGCCAGATTCGGGAGGGGAAGAAACACACAGGCACAATGAATCGTCGATTCCCCAGAAACTATTGGGAAATATGGGAAGTGGGGGGGAAGACAGAAACCCAGAAAATATTGAAACATGCGGGGAATCCTTTTATTTGTGTGTATTTATTTGTGTGTCCCAGGGCCCCTTCACAGATCAAGGGTACCCTCGTGTCCTGTGTCTTGCGACCCATGCCTCCTGCACTTCTGTGGCAGCGTGGCCCTCGGAAGGGTCCTGTGTCCTCTCGCGTGTCCTCTCCCATCAAGTCCGGCTGCAGGCTTCCTGGACGGGGTCCGAGTAGATGGGGTCGGAGGACCGCGCGATGCGGAGCCCGCGATTCCCCACGCCGACGTCGCCGATGCATCGCCGACGTCGCCCATGTATCGCCGATGCGGCGCCGATGCGTCGGCGAAGCGGCGTGATCCTTCGACCCCATCTACTCGGACCCCATCTAGGAGGCCTCTAGTATCGTTTGCTACTTCCCATCGTGCTGCCTGCAGGTAGCTGTTTCTGGTTGGTCCTCCTCGTCCTCCGCATCCGTTGCGGCGTTTCTCGTGGGTTTCTTGGAGGCCTCCTGAATGCTTGGGTGGGCCCTCTGAAGTTTTCTTTCCCCCTGGGGCCCCCCCTGGTCTGTTGAGGTCATCTTGGGGGCATTTTGGACGCCTTTGGGGGGCCCAATACGCCTTCGGCCGCATTGGGCTTCTCAAACTGTGTCGTACTTCAAAACCAATCGAAATGGCGAAAAGGTGCAATCCATCGAGCTACCATGTGGGATCCATGATTTTTGCGTCTTGGGGCCGTCTGGTGGGTCCTCTTGGGCATTCTTTTTTGCCCTTGTTGCGCCGATTCTCTGGAT
>CAUYUJ010003951.1:50704-60704 GCA_963575745.1 Prorocentrum cordatum
GTCCGCGCGGATTTCTCGGATCGGCGCTGGGGCCCCCCGGCGGCGCCTCCGGCGCCGCCCCTGGCGCGCTCCGCGCGCCAGGGAGGGGGGTCCAGCGCTGATCCGAGAAACCCGCGCGGACCTCCGAGTTGTTATGTTTATGCCATTGGTTGTTCCCCTATTATATGGTTTGTTTCTTCCTCTTCTTCGAGAGGGGAATGGCTGCACGGCTTGCTCTTTGGAGACGCACACTGCGAGTCGTCACCGCCCTCTGCCTCTCGACGTCGGCGGCGTCGTGAGCGGTCGAGCGAACGTGCGGCCGCGCTACAGTGGACGTCGCGTCCGCGCGGGAGGAGGCGGAGAAGGAGGAGGAGGGGGAGGAGGAGGAGGAGGAGGAGGAGGAGGAGGAGGAGGAGGAGGAGGAGGAGAGGGGGAGTAGGGAGGAGGAAGAGGAGGAGGAGGAGGAGGAGGAGGAGGAGGGGAGGAGGGAGAGGAGGAGAGGAGGAGGGACGAGGAGGAGGGGGAGGAGCAGGAGGAGGAGGGAGGCGAGGAGGAGGAGGAGGTCCGCTCGCCCGCGAGGGCCCCGGCGGGGCAGCCGCGGGCGAGCTGCCGCCCAAGGCTGCCCCGCCCCCCCCCCGCTGCGCCCGCGGATCCCCGGGGCAGCGGCCTCGCTCGCGCCGCCCGCGCGAGGCGCGGGCCGCTTCCCGCGCCAGGACGCGGCGCCGACGCTCTCCACTGACTGCCCCGAACGTGAAGTCGGGCCCGTCCCTCTACAGGGGGAACGTTCAAGAATCATAAAAAAGTAGTCAGGGGACTATTTGTTGCGTATGTTCTGACCATTTGGGTGTATTGTTTGAGTTTTCTTGTTGTTTTTCGTCGAAAGTCCCCTTGTAATTAGGGGGACACGCCCGACTTAACCCTACCGGCACCCATCCCCCAGACGACGCTTTTGCGGACATCGCCCAGACTTACGATGCTCCAGCCTGCTTTAGCCCTGATCGCCAGAGAGAGCTTCGAGCACCAAGGAAGCGCCGAACCGTGAGGGTCTGCACGTGTCGGGCCCTGGGAGGAGGCGATACTCGTTCGATACGGTTTCGATTCTCTTCTGGGTGCTCGACGCTATTTCTGGGATGTGGCCCTGGAGTGCGACGGGAGCAGCACAAGCCCAGACGCACGTTCTCGCGTCGAAGCCAACGTCGCGCAGTCCTTCATGCCGCTCGGCTGCACGCAAGGCTGGCACCCGGCGCGACTTCCTCAAGCAGCTCCACACCCGGCGAGCCGACCCCGCGCGCGGCTCCGACGCGCTGCCCACGACCTCCCTGCAGCGCGCACGCGGCTACACACCGCGCGCGGTCGCTGCAGCGCCCGCCCAGGCGCGACGCCCGCGACCAGCTGGCCCCGCGGGGCAGAGCCCCGACGCCGCCGCGCCGAGCCCCGACGTGCTATCACGACTCCACGGCGTCAGACAGACAGCGGGCAGGCCAGATCTCTGCACCGATCTCATGCGTGCGGCCGCCCCGCACTGCGCCCTGGCTCCGCACCTGGACCCGCGCCTCGACCGTCGTGAGCTCGCCACGGCCGTCGCGGCAGGCTGACTGGCGGGAGCCCTCGCCGGATCGGCGACGCGGCGCCTGGTACGCGCGCAGCCGCAAGGTATGCTCCCGTCGGCCTACGCGGGGAGCTTCTCAGCCAACCTCCGCCTCCGCCTCACTTGCGCCGCCAGCCCTATGATGTTCCAACCTACTTTGGCCTTGAGCACCAGACATAATTCCGAGCACCCAGAAAATGACCGAAACTCGAGGGTTTTCACGTGTCCGGCGCTGGGAGACACTCGTCCGACACTGCTTCGACACTGTCTCGACACTCTCTCGACACTTTTCTGGATGCTCGGAATGATTTCTGGAGTGTGGTCCGCAAGTGCCATGGGAGCCACATAGCGCCAGCCGCCGCGGCCGAGGGAAACCCCGCCGCGCCCGTGCGGCGCGCGGTCTGGGCCGACGAAGCCGCCACGGCCGAGGCCCTGCCCCCGCCCCCGCCCCCGCCGCTTCTCCCGGCTGCCCTCGGTGCGGCCCCCCCCCTCGCGGGAGGGGGCCCCCCGGCCCATCCGGGGCGGAGCCCGTCTGCGGGCGCCTCCCCGGACGAGGTCCGCGCCCTCTGTTGCCAGATCGCTTGCGCGCCTTGGGTTCACACTGGTCCTCCTCCTCCTCCTCCTCCTCCTCCTCCTCCTCCTCCTCCTCCTCCTCCTCCTCATCACCGGCGGAGGCTGTCAGGCCCCAAAGCCCCGCCAAGTCGGCCAGCGAACCGCCCCCGCTGCCCCCGCTGCCCCGCCCCCTCGGCGCCAGCGCCCCATGCGCTCCTCAGGGGGCGGGCGCGAGCGGGGAGCAGCGGGGACCCCACTCCCACCGGACCAGCTGCGCGCCAACTCCACCGCTGCAGCGGCGAGCTGGAGGGAGGCCTTTTTCGCCGCGGGATGAGGCCCTTGTCCGACGAGGAGGCCTGGCTCAACAGAGTGAGTCGGGCCCCAGGGCTTTGGGCGAGAATCGGGGAGCGGGGGCGCCCATCCCGACCGCGTCTCTCTCTCGCCCACGGGGTGCGGCCTCAGGCCCCCCCCTGGCCGGGGCGGACGCCATCGCTGCCCAAGGCGCCTGCCTTGCGGGGCCCTGCCTCGCACGCGCGGGGGCGGCCGCGCCGCCCCGGCCCTGCCGCCACCTCTGGGTCCGCACCGATGGCCCCTACAGCCAATCCGCGCAGCACGGACGGGCAACCCTCCCAGAGGGCCACCCTTGCATCCTTGCCCGAGGAGGAGGAGACGGAGGAGGAGGAGGAGGAGGAGGAGGAGGAGGAGGAGGAGGAGGAGGAGGAGGAGGAGGAGCTCAGCAAGCAGATCGCAGGTGTCAAAATCACGATCGAAAAGAAGGCCGCCAGAGCAGCAGAGGTGCAGAAGAGGATGACAGAGCTGCAAGAGGAGGCCGACACACTCTTGTACGATGCAGAATCTCTCAAACAGACGTTGGAGCAGCTCAGCCAGGAAAAGGAGACGGAGAAGGACGCGGGCATGGGCGAGGCTCCAAACCCACTTATAGGCGCCAGGCCGCCAATGGTCGGGTCAGCTTCTACGCCTTGTTGTTCAGCATCTGCTTCAGCAGCGCCCGTGCAGCCAGTCCTCAGCACGGTCCAGAGCATCCAGCAGCACCAGCGGGCCCAGGACGACATGATCAAACAAATGTTGGACTATATGGCATACAACAGCTCAATGTTGGCAGCTTTGCAGAAGCAGTACCAACACCCGCCGCAGTCTGTGGGGTTTACTATGAGCACGGAGGCGCCGCTCTCACCAACACCGGTTGCGTCGTCGCCTCCCTTTGCACCAGCTTCCCCCGCATCTCCAACAGTGCCAGGATCACCGGTCCTAGCAATGGCATGGCCACCATCAAAGGGAAAAAGGCAAAAGTTCCGATGCTGGCAGCCCATATCCTACGGAGACCCCACCGCTCACGGCGATGCAGATGGCAATGATCAGCCCCACGCAGGAGATGACGCAGGACATCGAACACATACCAGGACCGACGGGTACACACCTTGGAGCTCCTTCCCTATAGGCGGTGGAAGCTATGGCAGCAGCACATGTGGAACTGGCCATGTCGCATCCAGAGCTGATCCCATCATCCCCGACGGAAGCGATCACGCAGCCGATGGCCATGTATTCTCAGACGGCGCCGCAGACCATGGGCCCGCAAGGGTCAGTCGTGGCAGCAGCAGCCGAGAAGCGCACGGCCAGCGACCGTGGCACGGAGGCGCAAGGCCTCTCGCCGCCAAGGAAGGAGCTGAAGGACGATTTGTACGAGATCGGACTAGACGCATAGGACGAGGCTGGGACCCCCCAGCTAAGGTGGGATGGGGAACGGTTGAATATATGGCGTAACACGTTGACAGTGACGAGAGCATAGTCGACAATGGCAGGCCAGGGACCTACACGTTCGCCATTCCCAGCGCAGAATTTGACATCAGCACCGACTTCGAGGAGCGCAACCGCTCTTCAGCGCCCTCTATGCCAAGAGGGTTGGGATACGTGATTATGCAAAATGGTGAATGCAGCGACCAGCAAGTTGTTATTCCCAGCAGCACAGATCCATACATGCATGAGGATCCTGTGCACAGTTCCCAGTCAGCTTCAAGCGCCAGACTCAGCCAGGCTGAAACGATGGCGCAGGAGCTCAATGATACGTATCTCCGCATGCCGCTTGTCCCGACCATGGGGGTACCTGTGCAGCTCAGATAGGCGGGCCTGCTCGAAGCAGCAGACAGCCAGAACCTGACAGCCACCGACTGTACCATCGGGGACTCGGACCGCGTCCTGCGCGCCATCATGCAGCACGCGAACTACTTCACGCTAGAGACCTCCATAGTAGGGGTCAAGCTGCATCAGGCGGCGCAGTTTGCCTTAGATGTTTCACTGCCGTTGCTGGGGAGGCCGCGGCGCATTCAGTTATACACAGATGGTTCTTTCAAAGATTTCAATTGCAGTGCATGGGCTTTTGCAGCGGTGGCTCTTGGAGAATCGGGTTCAGTATCCTTTCTTGGGTTTGTGAAAGGCTATATCTCCGACACCTCCGCTATCCCCTTGGACCCGTCCATTTGGAAAGACGCCATTCTATCTAGTACTACGGTGAAGCTCTTTGGGATACTCTGGGCCTCCATCTGGGCATTAGGTTATTTTGCCGTTCAGCTGAGACATCCTGAACTCAGCCTACCTGCCTTCACCATCTTCTCAGACTATACATCAGCAGTCGGGTTAGCTAATGGGGAGTTCGGGGCCTCCAACAACCAGGATCTGGCCGCTCTGACGCATCCTGTGTTCATGCTAGCCAAATGGACCCGGGGGATGAATATTGCGCACGTCAGAGGACGCGCCAACAACCCGTGGACTGAGCTGGCAGATAGTCTGGCGAAGTCCGAGGATGCCAAAGTCACCAGGTACCAGGACTTCCTGATTAATGAGCTCCGCTACTCACCTGCCCTAGACTGGTGCTGGACCAAGTTCGCCACCCCCAGCATGCTCGCGGCATACCCTTTTTCCCCAGAGGCAGGTGGCAAGTTTACGCTACCGCACAAGGAGGTACGCTGCGACGAACTTCCCCTTGAGCAGGGCATGCCCTCGACCAAGAGCAAGGCGAGGATCACGTTCAATTTTCAGGTCATGACATACAATGTACGCTCGGCGCTGGACAGAGAGCCTGGGGCCACGGGGACTAAAGGGCACCGCAAAGGAGAACTCATCAGGAACCAGATCCTTGCCCAGGACTACCTCCTCGTGGGCACCCAGGAAGCCAGGAATGTCTCTGGCAAGAGGACCTCCAAGGGATTCATCATCCTGGCCTCGGGGGCTCAAAAAGGCAATTTGGGCTGCGAGCTCTGGGCCTCCACCGGCGCCCCATGCGTCTACGTCGACGGGGCCCCCTAGTACCTCACGGGCAAGCAATTGGTAGGCCTCTACGAAGACCCCCGCAGGTTGATCGTCAAGATCGATGCCCCCGTGCTCACATTGGTAGTTCTGGTTCTGCATGCCCCGTACGGCGACCATGGCATTGAAGAACAGACCGTGTGGTGGGCGGACACTACCAGGCTGTGCCATGATTTCAAGGTGCAGCTCATTTTTGCCGACGCCAACGGAAGAGTTGGCAACGTACTTTCAGAGGCTGTTGGCCCACATGGGCGCCGACAGAATGAGGATGCAGGAGGCGAGCTTTTTCATGCAATGCTCCTAGAGACCAACCTCATGGCCATGCATATCCTGTCCGTATCGGCAACAGATAAGTCCTATACGTGGATGGCCAACCAAGGCAACGAGCATCGCATCGATTACATATGTCTGGACAGCACATGGTCAGCGCGCGTATATCAGCACACCGTTCTGCACGACATGGATGACCTCAATGCGCTCTCGGATCACCTGTCAGTTGTGTGTATTATCCTGTCCAGTAGCACGCGCAAAGTTAGCCCCCCAAAGCCCCAGTTTGATACCAGAGGCCTACAGGGCCCCGACAAG
The DNA here is from genome assembly GCA_963575745.1 of Prorocentrum cordatum. Lineage (NCBI taxonomy): Eukaryota > Dinophyceae > Prorocentrales > Prorocentraceae > Prorocentrum > Prorocentrum cordatum. The sequence goes on from CAUYUJ010003951.1 coordinate 56,730, forward strand.
GTGCAGCTCTTTCTATCTATGATACGTGAAATACCCCAGGTGCACGCACATGTTGACATGAACGAGCATTTCAAGCGCATCCACAAACATGTCCTACGTTGCGCACAAGAAGCATTCCCGTCATCTAACAAGGTTCCCACCAAGCCTCACATCACCCCAGACCTCCTATTAGCCATCCAGCACAGAAGACGGATCAGGCAGATTCTCAGGACATGGAGGCGCCTGGACGGCGGTGCAGTTGAGCAGTCACTCATGCACCTAGGCGTCGGGTCGCCAGTTTACGATCAACTCCCAGATTGTTTCAAGTTGCGCACCATCGCCGTCGCGGACGGCATCGCAGATTTCAAGGCAGACAATATCCGCATACATGAGCTGATCGAGGTGCCAGTGCAGTGCCTCCGCGACACTGGAAGTTGTTCGAAGAGACTCCCCAGGGAGGCGAGAGAGCACACCCTCGAGCAATTGTCACTGGAGGGTGAAGCCGCAGCGGACTCCTACAACCCAGGGCTTGAGTGGAAGACACTCCGCCAACTTCAGAGATTCGGAGGCCGCCCCCCCCAAAGGCTCCACGGACTTCCCCATTCGGATGGACTCCCAAGGGAACCTCATCCAGTCCTCCAAGGAGCTCGCCCAGGAGGTCCTGAAGTCCTTTGGAGACATCGAGAATGCAGATATCGTCGATTGGGAAGACCTCATTATGGATTATAATCAGAACTCAAAGATCCCGTCACAGGTCCAGACTAGGACTATTGATAACATCATGCCGCTCAACTGGCTCGTCCGTAGGATCCGCAGGACCACAAGAGGCAAAGCTGGGGGCCCCGACGACATCATTAACGACCTCCTCAAGTTGGATCCAGAGTATTTCGCGGCACTACTACACCCTCTTTTTGTTAAGATAGGTCTGGACACGCGCGAACCATTGGCGTTGAAAGGAGGATGGGCGGTGGAGGTACCTAAGAAGGGCGATCCAAGGTTGATGTCGTCGTATCGGGAGATTCTCCTGGGTTCGCACGTGGCCAAGACGCACCATGCATTCCTCAGAGGCAAGCTGCTGCAGGCCACCGGCCACCTCCTACATGAGATGATGATGGGAGGTCTCCAGAAGCGAGGTACAGACATCTCTTCCATGATTGCAAGGACTTTTATGCAGGCGTGCCAGGCAAACAGGTTCACGGCGCTGCTCTTGTTTACCGACCTGCGCGCCGCCTTTTACAGCGTGCTCAGAACACACCTCACCCAGCTTGGCCAGGACAAGGATGTTAACAGAAGGATTCTCCAAAAAGCTGAAGTCTCTGAGGCCCTAATGCCCCTAGCAGAAGTTGCAGCAGCTAGACCAGGCATTCTGGATTCCCTCATGGACCCCCATCTAGCGGATGCAGCAGCCCAAACCCTTCAGCACACATGGTTCCAGGTCAAAGGATGTCCATTGATTGCGAAGTCCTTGTCAGGTTCCCGCCCAGGAATGGTACTGGCCGGCTTCCTCTTTAACCTGGTATTCGGACCCATACAGTTTAATATTACTGAAAGATTGCAGCAGGCCCAGTATTTTCTACCCATACATGAACTACCTCAGGTCCCACAGGTTTTCAGCAACCCCGAAGACGATAGTGATGACCCAGTTCGAGGTCCAGGATACGTTGATGACCTCCTTACCATGGGCGCGGTCAGGGATGTTTTACAATGGAGCACCACACTACGGTTCATGACAGTGGTGGTGCATGAGGAGATGGTCAAGAGAGGCTTCACGATCAATTACGCTCCAGGAAAAACAGAAGCTCTAGTACTCTTCACGGGGAAGCAGGTTCGGACCGCCAAACAACTGCTGGCAGCCCTTCCTGGACATATTCTGGATATAGCAAATATGGCATACAGTTACCCATCACCGATCAGTACAAACATCTTGGGGGACAACTGAGCTCTCTGTCAGGCATGGGCCCGGAGCTGGCCTATAGGTGCAAGCAGATGTTGGGGCTTCTTGGAGTTAAAAAACGGTCTGTCTTTAAGCCAGCATACTTGAACCCAGAGAGCAACATGCGCTACGTACGAGGCTTGTGTCTCACACGCCTTTTACATAACTGTGCTGTATGGACTCGCCTCAATGTCAAGCAGAGCGAGCTTTCAGAACAACAGTACATCCAATGCTACAGGTCGGCACTCAAGTTGAATTATAAGGGTGACTCTGCACGCCTCACCTCAGCCTCCGGAGTCCTGTCAGAGGCCCAAGTGTTGCCTGCGCGCCTCTGTGTCAGAATACGTCGCCTCGCATACCTCCCTAGGCTCCTCCACCATGCCCCCCGCATGCTGTGTGCCCTATTAGATGTAGCAGCGAAGCACGCGGACTCATCGGCCAAGCTCATTGAGGAGGATCTATTGTGGCTGGCAGACATGGTGGACCTCCCAAGCTCGCTCAGACCGATACCCCCAACAGCAGGTTGGATGTACTTCATTAGGCAGTCTCGCAGGAAGTGGACAGGACTTGTCAAGGCAGCACAGGCGCACGCATTTAGGCTGCACCTTGACAGTCTGGCGCGCAGCGCATGGCACGAACGGCTTGTGCGTGCGACACGTGATGTCGCAGCCCCAGACCCACCCTTCCTCACCTCCCCGCCTCTCCCAGTAGGTTTCCCCTGTTGGGACTGTGATGCCGTTCTGACCACTGCCGCATCGTGGGCAGCACACAGGTCGAGGGACCACCCACAGCTGGGCACGGCGAGATGGAATTGCGCAGGAGCCACCTGCCAGGCATGCGGCAAGAATTTCCGCACACGCCTCAGGCCCCTAAGGCACGTGAGGCACGGATCCTCGAGGTGTTTAGGCCTTTTGTGCACACATACACGCAGGCCCACGACAGAGGAGCTAGCAGCTGAAAAAGCCAATGACACGATAGAATCTAAACAGCTCCGTAATTCAGGTTTATACCCAGAGATCGCCAAGGGCCCCCCCCTTCAGGATCATCGGCCCCTGCCTCCTTGGAGCCCCCTCTTCCCCCGTCCACAAAGTCATGCACAGGGGTGTGCAGGCCAGCGATCTAGTCATGCCAGTGCCTAGGTTCCCACAGTGTAGGGCAAGCTATTACATATATGCATCGTTCCTTTTTCCCGACATGCGCAGGATATCCAGCATTTTTCAATGGCAAGGCAGAGCGCATCGGGAACCCATTTCCCAGTCCTGTGCGTAGACATTTCTGAGGAAAGGTACAGGACTAAGGGGCAGCTCTTATGGGACCATGCCATCTCCACCTTCCTTTCCCTCCTGCGTGACGGGCGTGTTGTGGGTGTCGTGGCGTTCCTCAATGTCGACAGCTGGTCCCATGATAGAGCACAGCCCACGAATCGCCGCAATATACTGAGATCCAAACTCGTGCCATGGGGTCTCGCAACTTGCAATGCAAGAGACTGGGAGTTAGTTACAGTCGACAACTCGCACCTGAGAGCGGTGCTACTCATACGTTGGCAAGCAGCTCTCATAGGAACCAGTGTTTTGTTGCATCTCCCCTCCCCCCCCCCGCGTGCCTCCGCCCCTCTCGCATGCCCGTGGGAGCTCCCAGAGCTAAAGTTCCTTGCGTCTCTCCGAGGGACTGCAGGCTGTCTAGAGTCAGCTCGGGTGTATATTGACATGTGCACCCTCAGCTCTTCGGCGCAACATCCATCCCATCTTCTAGCTCTCAACCTCGGTGCCTTTTCTGACTCCCTCAATGTTCTCATGGGAAGAGGCCGGTGCCGCCACGCAGCAGGCCACATTGCGGCGGGGGAGTGTTTCCAACTCCCACCGAGATTCTGCGCTCTCGCGGCAGATGCTTTGTTCTCTCGAGCTGTATCTGAGGCCTCGTTACAGGGAGAGGTCCCCGAGTCGCTGCAGCCTTTTACGCTGCAGACATAATGGGAGGGCCGGGCAGGGTCAGGTCAGGATAGGCGGGGTCACTTTATGCAGCTCCGCTTCAACCAGGTCCGTGCTCTCTTGCACGATCAGACA
>CAUYUJ010003951.1:63204-74264 GCA_963575745.1 Prorocentrum cordatum
AGAGGATTGGGCTTGTGCGCAAAATTGCTTCGCAGGGGCAGGCTCCCGCGCCGGTCTGGTGCGTCTGCCCCAGCGTGGTACAGGCGATCGCTTGGAGCTGTGCGTGCAGGCGCCAGCATAGGTTCAGAGCGTTCACAGATACACAACCACATGCGCATCATCGCTACCGTCACCACCATCATGATTATTACCGTCGCCGTCATGCGTCTGTTGCCTCTTACTCCTGGTCACCACCATCACCGCCGTCGTCGACACAGACCACGATGATGCCGCTCCATCTCTCGTTCCTTCACCCATCCCCCTGCTGTCACCCCCCCCCTCTCCCCTTCCCCCTTCTCTCCCACACCATCAGTTCTTCCTTAAGCCATCCTTCTCCCCCGTCCGTCCTTCTCCTTTCAGGAGAGGAAAAAACACACAGACACAATTCATCCTCGATTCCTCAGAAAATATTGGAAAATATGGGAAGTGGGGGGGAAGACAGAAACCCAGAAAATATGCGAAAATATGGGGAATATCTTTATTTGTGTGTATTTATTTGTGTGTCCTGGGGCCCCTTCATCCTTGTCCTCCTCTCCTGACTCCTTCTCATCCCTCCTCCTCCCAGGCCGTTTTGGCCCCGCTGCCCTGGGCGCCCCGCGACGCAGAGGGGCTCTGCGGGCCACCGACATTCTCCACGCAGTGTCGGCTGGGATCCGCTCTCTCTTTTCAGCCAGGGAGATGAAGTCACGAACAGTCGATCAAGCCACTGGAAAAGGGTAAAAAAGACGGTTGGCAGAGAGGCGCAAGGATCAGGAGGTGGGTCCTGAGGAGGAGTGGCCTCAGCCTCCTGCGCGTCACGAGGTCGGCCTGCAGCAGTCGAGGGGTGCCAATTTTGGGCGAGGAGGTTGGGGAGCGATTCCGCTGTGGCACCTTCACGGCCGTTGGGTCCCTAATGTGCCTCCGCCATCTCCTTCGTCGCAGCAGTCGCGGAAGGTCCGACCCCAGAACGATTCTTAGGTCAAGTGCTCATCCTGTTCGAGACGGGCTTGGGTCTCGAGGTTGGGACAGCATCGCAGCACGTGCCTATTGTGGGTCTCTTGCAGTGATGCCCCGCCGCCCGACGGTTCCGGTCAGGCTCGGGCCGATTCCAACCTGCGTTCCTCCCTCTCCAGAGCCGGTCCCTCCCCTGATCGCTCCCCCTCATCGCCCCCCCTACATCTTCATTGCTTTCCGCAATGTCGCTTCTAGCGCTTCGTGCCGTCCGCCGCCCTCTTGTTCCTTTGCACTGGACCGCCTGTAACTCAGGGCGGGGCCTCACCTCGCTGGGGAGGGTGGCGGTAGCAGCCAGTAATGATACCCCCTCCCCCTGGTTCTCGGGGTGAGAGCCTTCGGCAGGACGGGCGCGCAGACTGCTACAACGTAGAGTCCGGCCGACCTCCCTCTTCCGGCTCACCGAGCTCTTCACACCGGGGCGCGGCCCGGTCTCTCTCTCTCGAGGAGCAGGCGGGAGCTTCACTTGAATCATGTCTGCCGCTCGCCAATCTTCTCTGCCATGTGCAGTAACCAGGTGGACACACTGCTCATGGTCCTAAAGGTGCTATAGAGTTCCTCGTGTCTCCGGTGCCCCGTGCGCCGCCTGCTCGGGCGGAGCCGCCGAAAGCGTCCGGGGGTGTCCTCGGCCTTCGATCCTCGCCACCCTCTGCCACCCCCCCTTCAGGAACGAGGGCCGCGAGAAGGGCAAGCACAGGGAGGAGAAGGAGAGGGCATCGCAGGGCCTCTACAGAGGCTTGCGAGGTGCTCCAGGGGACCCGCAGGTCCACTGGTGGCTTGTGTGCATGGGGGGCCCCAGGCCTCCTCCGCCCAGGCTCGAGACGTGCCAGAGAGGGCCTCGTCTCCGAGAGTCGACGGAGTTGCCATCTCCTCCTCGGCGGAAGGCCGCGGGGAGCAACACGAGGGCGGCCCCGCCGGCAGAAGCTCGGCGGCAGTTCGGCGGCAGCCGGCGGAAGCAACGCAAAAGCGCCCCCGAGAGGCGCCAGCCTTCCATGATGCAGAGTTCTGGCGTCGGTCAGAGAGGGAGCGCCGTCAGCCGCCGGGTTGGCGGCGCGGTGCCCTGCGGCGCCGCGGGCCGCGCAGCGGCATCGGCGGAGGGCGACCCTCCTCGCCCTGCCCTCCTCCCCCTGGCTCGGGCGGCGGCTTCCTCTGGGAGTGGGCGGGGCCCAGGGTCAGAGGCTCAGACGTGGCGCTGGGGCGGCAGCGAACCATTCCCTACCACGGCGGCTTCTGAGAAGGCTGGGGGCACACGCCCCAACCAGGGGCCGGGGAGCATGCGGCAAGGCCAAAGGACGCCTGCTGCATTTCCATCTGGAAGGGCGCTGCTGGGTCGTTCTGCACTGCACGGCAGGGGCCTTGGATGCAGGGCGCTGCGGGGCATGGCGGGGCATTGCTGAGTGATTGGATCGTTTTGCAGGGCATGGCATTGTTTTTTCAGGGTTCCGTGGCCATTCGCTTCTCCAAGTGTTGTCGACGCACTTCATTGTTCTCAGTTTGCTTCCGTGCGCCACGTGCATGGATCAAGACGCCACCTGGCTTAAGCAGCGGTCAACACAAAAAAGGAGGAAGGGGACCAGGGCTTGGCAACGCTTCTCCCCCCCACCGCCTCACGATCTCGATGCCGATCTGGCGAGCGCCCTGGCCCGTTTCCCGGTCGATCTGCCTCTGCCCTGCAGATGCCTGCCGATTCGATGTCACGGCCTACTCCAATCCAGTACATTCCGATACGTATATTTCGACATGCCGGTTTCGATACCGGGGCCGCCGTGCCTGGTATTGTCAAGGTTGTAGGGCCGGTGAGGCGCCGTGCTTGAAAGGGGAGCCCGAGGCGTTTGGGTCCAGCGCAGATCCAAGAAATCCGCGCGGAACGCCAACAGTTTATGTTGATGGCGTTGTCTGATTATTCCCTACCTAGGCTCTGCCTAGAAGGGTTCTTACCCTGTATCTTAAAGGGGCCGGGCAGTGGGAACCGGCCCGGGCGGTTCCCCCGGCATCCGCCCCGCGGTTCCCCCAGTTACGTCCTCTTAGCTTAGCGTTGCTTATCTCATCTTAGCTTAGCTTATTTCATCTTAGCTTAACTTAGCTTCATCTTAGCTCAGGTTTAGCTTAGCTTACCTTCATCTTAGCTTCGCTGAGCTTTAGCATAGCAGAGCACAGCATAGCATAGCATAGCGTAGCATAGCATAGCGCAGCACAGCATATCATAGCATAGCCATAGTTTTGCTACGAAGTCGTAAGACGGAGGGCGCAACATTCTGTTTTGGGGATGAATTCGTGTTGCGAAACTGTTCGGGACATTCGACTTTGAATTCCTTGCGACACCAAAGGTTTTTGAGGGATTTTGGCATGTGCGCGCGACGACGCGCGCGTGTGCACTTCGCCCGTTTTTTCCTTACCTAGGCTCTGTCTAGAGGGTTCTTACTCTCTTTCGGGCCGGGCAGTGCAACTCGCCCCGGGCGGTTCCCCCAGTCCCCTGGGAGCGGTTGCCCCAGTCCCCTGGGAGCTTTAGCTTTAGCTTTAGCTTTAGCTTTAGCTTAGCTTTAGCTTAGCTTTAGCTTAGCTTTAGCTTAGCTTTAGCGTAGCTTTAGCTTAGCTTTAGCTTAGCTTTAGCTTAGCTTTAGCTTAGCTTTAGCGTAGCTTTAGCTTAGCTTTAGCCTGGCTTTACTGTTACCACTAATGCTGCTCTCGTAGGGGCTCCAACTCCTAGGCAGGGCCGCACCGGGATAATTACCAAGATTCTTAGTTTGCTTATGTGTCTTCTGCTTCTTCTTATTATGCTTCGCACTTTTATTATTTTCTAGACATGGCGCAAACATTCGGCCGGGAACTTTTGGGATGGCGTGTCGCCCCGCCGGCTCTGGCCGCCCCACCGCGCTGCTGTTGAGCGACGCGTCGTCCATCCGGCGGTCCCGAGGCGTCGGCGTCCCGGGCCTCTCTCCGGGCCTCGCGCCCTGCGGGGCGGAGCAGCACGCTGTCACCGAGCAAGGCACGGCGTGTCGCCGGGGCCGCCGTGGCGACGTGCTACCGAAAAGTTCCTGACCATACACAGTCGACTGCACGTAAGAGTGGCCCCTTCGCCAGAGTGGCCCCTATAGGGGTCCCCCCGATCGCCGAGCTCGGTGCGACAGCAGCGTCCCGCTTGCCTCGTGTTTGGTCCCCCCGCGGCACCCCGAAAGGCCGCGCACACATGAGCGACACAAGAAAACGGGGCCGCCTGCGCCGAGATTGGCGCGTGAGCTGCCCGCGCAATGGTCGCGCGTAGGCGCCCTCGTCTCCAGTGTGGCGCGCCGCGCTGGCGGCCCGCACAGAAGCTGCTGCGTGAGGCCGCTGCGCCATCTCGCGCAAGGCTTAAGTCGGGCATGTCCCCCTGCAGGAGGAATATGCAAAAATAGTCCAAAATAGTCGGGGGACGATGCTTTGTCCATGTTTGAACACCTGTGTTTTGGGCATGGCCTAGACTATTTTTAAATGTTTCGTGCGAAGTCCGCCTGTAAGAGGACAGGCCCGACCCCACGCAAGACCCCTCTGCGATCGTCGCTCTCATGGGCTTTCGGATGCCCGCGCCGCTCTCCTCCTCCTCCTCATCCTCCTCCTCCTCCTCTTCCCCCTCCTCCTCCTCCACCTCCTCCTCCTCCTCCTCCTGCTCCTCCTCCTCCCCCTCCTCCTCCTCCTCCTCCTCCTCCTCCTCCTCATGCCCTTGTGGGTCGGCGCCGGACCCTCCCCTCCCTGGCGCACAGGGGCAGCGCGCCAGGGGCGGCGCCCAGGGGCAGGCCTTCCCTCGGAGGGCGGCGGAGCTCCTCGGAGGCCCCCTGAGAGGCTCCTCCTCCTCCTCCTCCTGCTCCTCCTCCTCCTCCTCCTGCTCCTCCTCCTCCCTCCCTCCTCCTCCTCCTCCTCCTCCGCCTCCTCCTCCTCCTCCTCCTCCTCCTCCTCCTCCTGCCGCCGCCTTCCGAGAAAACCCGCCCCCATCCCGCTTCACCCTCTGGGGTCGCCGCCCAACATAATTACGCCCCCTGAGATCCTTCAGTTCAGAGATCTGGTCCCTAAGCGTCTCCATGGAGACTGGCGAGGCGAGGATCACTGAACCGATGTATTTCGGTGTCCTGGCGCACCGAAATTCATCATTGTTTAATAATCCTCGCCTCCCCGGTGGCCATGGAGACGCTCAGGGGCCAGACCTCTGAGCTGAAGGATCTCAGGGGGCGTAGAACAGTGCCGCTGGGGGGACCCCGGACACCCGACGTCATGATTTTTTCAGTGCGTCGACCCCTGGAGGTCTCGACCCATTCCCCTGGACCTGTTTTTCATCCCCAGTCGTCTTTAGACGGCCCCGAGGGCCGGTAAGGGCCCCCAGAGGCAGAGAATAGAGAGAACAAAAAACGCCCGTCCTGATTTTTTACCACGCGACGGTAGACGGAAATAATTAGTGAACACCCCCCTTGCCCCCCAAACTCAAAGTTGGCACGCGCGGAGGAGACTGCGGTCGAGGTGCAACTCATCAGACCCACCGCCAACTTTGAGCATTGGGGGGATGGGGAGGCGTTCACAGATGAATCTGGCATGAGTGTTCGCTATTTTTTCCCGCGGCCTGGGATCATGTCTGGGTTGACGGACGGCCTTGTCACCCGGCCGTCGTCCTCGTCGTGAGGAGAGGAGGAGGAGGAGGAGGAGGAGGCGGAGGGAGGGGAGGAGGAGGAGGAGGGGGAGGAGGAGGGGGAGGAGGGGGAGGAGAGGAGGAGGAGGAGGAGGAGGAGGAGGAGGAGGAGGAGGAGGAGGAGGAGGAGAGAGGGGGAGGAGGAGGGGAGGGAGGAGGAGGAGAGGGGAGGAGGATCGAGAGAGGAGGAGGAGGAGGAGGAGGGAGGAGGAGGAGGGAGGAGAGGAGGAGGAGGAGCAGGAGGGGGGAGGAGGAGGAGGAGGGGAGAGGAGGGAGGAGAGGAGGAGGGGAGGAGAGGAGGAGGAGGAGGAGGAGGAGGAGGAGTTGACGTGTCACAAGGCGAAGCTGAAGCACCAGAACGCATCATGTTCCAGCGCTTTCAGCAGCTCGACCCCGGCCTGGCCATGCAGTTCAACCAGCTGCTCACCGCCAAGGCGCAGGCCGAGCACCAGCAGGCTGCGCAGCGTGCTGCTACCGCACCACCGCCAGCTGTGGCGACACTGGTGCCACCAGGTGACATGGCCAGAGCAGCTCCAGTTCAGGAAGTTTCTGATCAAGAGAGCGAAGCCGACACACCACGCGGTGGCGACGACATGGACTTCGATGACAGCTGGGCTGACGAGGCGCGCAAGGCAGCGTCGGTCGAGCACGGCATCCTCGCGTCCCTGTCCAACACTACCATGGTGGACACCATCGCCTCGCGCCGCGGAGCCCAGCCCGAGCAGGTGCAAGCTGTGCTCAGCGACGTACTCACCAGTGCAGGGCGCACTGTCAGGCGGGCTTGCAAGCCTGCTGCGGTGTCCGAGCGTAGGCGTGAAGGCTCTGGCTCTCGCCCACCACGGGCTCCAGTGGCGAGCTCCTAGCCCCACCTCGCACCGAAAGACTCGAGATTGGCTCCTGGGGACCTCCAACGCCACCGAGTATTCCAGTCTCGAGAAAGTTTTGAGTGGTTTCCCTGGTTTTGACGTGTTGTGTGTTCAAGAGACCCACAAAGTTTTGGACCTAGATTACGCTGAGGCCTCATTACGTCGTGATGGTTGGTCTGCTAAGTTTTTGCCTGCGGCTCCCACGCGCAATGGGGGCACCTCTGGAGGACTGGTCTCAATGGTTCCCAAACGTATCGGTCTGGCTCTCCTGGAAGCCTCTATGTTTGAGATATTCCCTGGGCGCCGTTCGCTTCTTCATGTAGGAGGCATGGTTAAAAAGGGGGCTTTCTCTTGGAAAATATCTACCTGAAGGACGGTGGCAATCTCGCAGATTTTAACTGGAGTATTATCACCAAGCTGGGTTCTGCACTCAAAGCGGCTCATCTCCCCATTGTGCTAGCCGGTGATTGGCAGATCGAGCCGACGCAGCTGCAGGCTTCGGGCTGGACGCGAGCGCTCGACGCAGAGGTTGTTGCGCCTACGGCGGGAACATGCACGCCCGCAGGACGCACCATAGATTTCTTCGTTGACTCCTCTAACCGCCTGGGCACCCATAGCATCAAGGTCCTCGATGACATTCCTAACTCACCTCACTCACCTGTGCTATTGCGCATGGATGCCGTGTCAAGTGATGTGCAAGTTCGTATGATCCAGGTGCCTCGCAAGTTTCCTGTCATGCGGCCAGTCGGCTGTGTCTCGGAGCCCCAATCTGAGCTCTGGGAGGACACCGCAGCGGCTATTTCAAACACTGACACCATAGATGCCAAGTGGGATGCCTTTATTGCCGCTGCTGAGATTGAGTGGGTACGTGTGTTCCAGCTTCCCCCTGAGGAGGCTGACAAGTATTGTGGGCGGGGAAAGCCGCTCAAGCCGCGCTTCCAGTCTGTTCGTCGACCTGGGCCCGTTCGTTTTCCCAGGCTTTCTGTGCTCGCGGTTTGGCGGAAGCAGGTTTCGCTCGCTCTTTCGGATCTCGTCCGCACTCAGCATAAAATCTCGGAGAAGCAGCAGGTTTGGACGTCTAGCATCAACAGGCTCCACAAGCTCTGCAAGTCCCATGTCTTGCCCCAAGAGGACCTCTACTTTTCCTGGGCCTACATCCTGGGCAACATTACGCAGGTTCCTGGAGACCTGGTGGTTATGTTACGTTCCTGGGCTGACCAAGCTGCACAAAATCGACATCAGCAGCCCGCTAGGCGAAAGGAGCAGCAGTGGCGCGAATGGATAGATACCCACTCTATCAATGGTGCCTCCGCGCTCTTCTCCTTTCCTGCTTTACCGATCGGCTGGCAGCCGAACTCCATGGACCACAGCGCGCTCAGGCCAGCCAACATGCAGGAGGAAGTTGACATGTTACAAAAAGAATGGGAAGGATGGTGGAAGGTGCACACTCAAAAGCAGCCCCTGGTTTGGCCCGAGTTCCTGGGACATCGACCTGGGCCCCCTACGCCTGACCAGATCAAAGCTGGCATCCGCACCTTCCCCATCAAAACTGGTTCAGGATTCGATCAGGTCAGCCCCAGTGACTTCCTCCTGCTCCCAGATGTGGCGCTCGAGTTGCTCTGTGGCATCATTGCGCGCGTAGGGCGCCACTTGGTCTGGCCGCATATGTGCAGCAGAATCGTTTTCATCATGAAACGCCTCGGAGGTGTGCGACCTCTGTGATTGCTGCGCGTGCTTTGCCGTCTGCAATGTCGTCTTCGTCGACCTTTGATCCGCGCGTGGCAGAAAAGCAACCCCCGACATGTTTGGTGGTCTACCAAGGGGCGCCCTGCGGAGAAGTGTGTTTGGATATCTAGTGCCTGGTCTGAGTACTGCACGGTACGGGGGCACTGTTCAGGGACTATACTCCTGGATATGAAGAAAGCCTTTGAGTATGTGCAACATCATCATTTACTGCAGGCTGCTATAAACACACACTTCCCGCTCTGACAGCTGCGCCTCTTGATAGATGTTTACCGTGCGCCGCGCGTGCTGGATCTTCAAGGGGTCTGCAGTGACTTCATTAATGTGCAGCAAACGGTGGTGCCAGGATGCACGTTTTCCACGCTGGTGCTACAATTGCTATTGCTCGGTCCCCTTGATAGAGTCCAAGCAGCGCATCGCTCCGTTGTCTTAGCCGTCAACGTGGATGGCTTCTCCCTCCAGCGCTTCGGTGGAGAGGAGCGCGTGGGAGAAGAGCTCCAGCAGTCAGCCACCACATTGGTTTCTGAATTGCACAACGTTGACATGCAGCTCGCAGTTGATAAAGGCAGGGTGTTAAGCAATTCACAGAAACTTCGGCTTCGTCTCGCTCGCAACCTTCCGCATCTTGGCATTCAGGCCGCTGTCGCCGAGCGCAGCCTGGGGGTTGACTACGCGTCTGGCAAAGTGCGTCCCAGGTGCACCACCGCTGCTCGGTTCAGGGTCATCAAGAAACGTCGAGCTCGCACGTCTGCTTTGAAGTCAGGCCGACCCCGACGTAAGCTAATAGGGCAGATGAGTCGAGCGGCGCTCGAGGGCGCCACCTCCTTCGACACGGCCGTCACTGGAGGAGCTCAACACGCTCCGCAGTTTAGCAGGCACGCTACAGGATCATAAGCAAGCAGGCGAGAGCCTCACTCTCTCCCTCATGATGGCGCCCACCAAGGACCTCGATCCCATCATCAGGGCCGCTTGGCTGCCCGTTAAGTTCTTCCTGCTATGTCTACATGAATCTTGGATGCCCCGGCAGGTCCTAGATGCGAGTCTCAGGCAAGTTGATGCTCACCTCAGCCTCTTGGAGTACCCCTGGGGCTCTATTGCGGGACCTTTTCGCTACTCTCTGGGCTTCTCTGCGTCGGGTTGGAGCACGTGCTCGCCCCCTGGATCTCTGGCCTCGGGTTGGAGCATCGAGTTCTGGAGATTTCTGAGGCCTGCCCGTATGTAGTTAAGCAGCGTGTCATGAGAGCAGTGCACCTTTGGCAGTGCGCGAAGATAGCCGAACATCTTGAAGCGCCTGAATTTTGCAACGGTGTGCTCTTAGCTCCCATCTCTGCTTTCTTGCGCTCCAAGGCACTACCGCAGCACCGTGCGCACGTGCGATCGGTCGCGATTGGAGCGCAGCGGCCAATGGCGAGGCAGAGGAAAGCTGGCTACCCCGTGGACCCCAACTGCAGTGCCTGCCTCGCCGCTGGCTCCGTCAAGCTGGGCACGCTCACGCGCAGACACTGCAGCTGCGCGCAGCACGCCCTGCAGATTGATGTGCCGCACGTCTTGTGTCAGTCTCTCGGTGAAGCCGCAAATAGCGGAGGTCCCCCGCAGCTGCTCGCTGAGAGATGCTTAGCACCGATGCCGCTTTTGAAGCGACCCTCTCTTCCTGACCTCCCTCCTCTGCTCTGGGTCCACGGGTCCCCTCATCGGCTCACGGGAGATGTCTTCTTGGATGGCTCGATTTTTGAAGGGGACATGGGACCCTGGGCCTCTGGAGGCTGGGCTGTGGTTGCTTTGTCCAGTGGCGCCCCAGCCCTCCGTGAGGCATCAGCTCTGATTTGTGGCCCGCTTTTTTTTTTTTTCGATTTTCCCACCATCAATGAGGCAGAGTTGACGGCTCTGTTGCAGTGTCTCAAGCATGCGTGCCCGCCCCTCGTTCTGCACATCGACTCTAAACATGTCTTCGACGGTGTGTTGTCCAGAGGCCGCGTGCACACCACCAATGTGTTCGACGCGCGCTGTTTCCTTTGGCGCGAGGTGTGGGCCAGGCTCGAGGATTGGGGTTTCGACGGTTCTGGGTGGTGTGAGGCGGTTCGTTTCGTGAAGGTGTCTGCCCACACCTCGCGCACGGACGTTCAATCGGGACGCGTCACTGCTCGTGACAAGATCGGCAACGACTTGGCCGACTGCCACGCCAAGTGGGCGGCCCAAGCCCTCCGCGTGCCGCCGCTGCAAGCCGCAGCCGCCGCCGCTAGAATCAAGGTTTTAAAGTCCTGGGTGAAGTGGGTGGGCAAGGTGGGCGAGGGCCTTCCCGATTCCTCCCACCCTCGCTCCAGCGCGGCAAGCCCCCCACCCCGAAGCTCCTGTTAGTGCAGGAGGCCTTGCCCCAGGACATTGTCTCCCGCGCAGTCAGAGCGTCCCAGGCCCTCAGTGTCAACTGTGAGAGGCCTCGCGCTCTGGTCAAGTTTTCTCTTCAGGACAAGGTCGTTCTGGTCGGTTGCTCTCGCTGTGGTGTCATCTCTTCGTCTCGCCTCTCCAGTCTGTCTTCCAGCTGCTCAGGATGTCTTCCTGCCTGGGCCAAGAAGATCTGGGACAGGCTCGGGCGAGGAGAGTACAGGCGCACTGCAGCAGGCGTCTCTCGTGTTCTCAAGGTGCTGGCCGCTGAGCCCGTGCCCTAACTCGTCGGCTTAGCCATCGGTTGCTCGTCGGAGGATCTTCGGCGCGCAATGTCTTGCGCAGGAGGAGGAGGAGGCGGAGGAGGAGGAGGAGGAGGAGGGGGAGGAGGA
>CAUYUJ010003952.1:0-7500 GCA_963575745.1 Prorocentrum cordatum
TTGGTGGACAGACTCGTGCTGCGCGGGGACGAGGACCCGAACGAGGAGGCTCGGGATGCTGTCTTACGCGAGGCGCGGCCGGGGGAGGGCGCTGAGTCTGCTGCGGCCGCGGGGGGGGCGTCCGAGTGGGAGCGCCGCCCAGCCGATGAGCGCGTCAGCGCGGCAGGCCCTGCTGTGCAGGCGGCGGACGTGCGCGTCGGGGATGTTGCGGGCGATGAGGTGCGCGGCAGGGTCCGGGTGAACCCCAAGGACTTCAATTGGTTGAACGAGGCGTGCAAAGTGTCGACGAGCGAGAGAGGGCGTCTGGAGAAGCTCCGGGATGAGTGGTACGGAAAGGCCAAGGTAGGCGACGGGGCCGAGGTCGTCGAGCGCGCCGATCTCGACCCCTGGCAGAAGTTCGCCCACGACATCGTCATGGACGACCGCCATTCGGAGGCCGACCCGTTGAGATTGATGGTCTCGGGCGTGGCCGGCACGGGGAAATCGCGCACCGTGCGCAGTTTCGTAGCCGCGAGGCGAAAGCGGGTGCGGCAGTTTGCCCCGAGGACGAGGCTGGATCAAGATCGCCGCGGCGTGCGCGAAATCCGACGAGGGCCTGAAGAGATTTATGAGGAGGAGCGGAATTGCTGCTTGCTCGCCGCTCCCACCGGGTGCGCCTCGTTCCAGTTGAAATATGGCGCGACCACCCTGCACAGGGCGTTCGGTGTGCCGGTGGGATATTGCGGCCCTTGGGTACGCAAGTACGGGGACCGGTTTCAAAAGACGCAGACTCGACTGCGTCAGGCGAGGTTGTTTGTGTTGGATGAGATGAGCATGATCGGGCGGCTGATGCTGGGCAAGATCGAGTTCAAGGTGCAGGATACTCTTGGTGTTGCGGCGAAGCGTGCGGCGCAGGGTGCGAGGCCAGTGTATCTCGGCGGGAAGGATGCCGTGCTCGCCGGGGATCCGCAGCAGGCGCCGCCAATCGGCGATGACCCCCTGTACCGGATGGGCGCGTATGGGGGGTCTGCGAAGAACTAGCCCAGGGGGGCGGAGCGGACCCCCGACGACGCCTGGAGCACGGACAGGTTAGTGAATAATGGGAGTTTCGTGCGCGATACGTTCCAGGACGTGGCCGTGCTCCGGCGCGTGCACCGGTGGCGCGGTGAGAAAGAGGGGCTGTCGAAGGTGCGGCAGGCGGAGTACAGGCAGGATGCTGATCGCTTTTTGGAGGTCACGAAAGGCATGGCGCAGTGCACTTGGGAGCAGCGGGATCATGCGTGGTTGAAGCGCCGGAACAGGTCGGTGCTGCAAATGACCAAGGAGGGGAGGGAGGAGCTGGCTGCCTTCGAGACGGCCCCGCTGCTGATGGACGGCAGGAAGGATCGGGCCTCGGGTGCATGTGGCGCCGATAGAGTGAACATGGAGAGGTTGTACCAGGTAGCCGCTGCGAGTGGTAAGCCCTTCGCGGCGTTGCGTGCCTACCACGACAAAAAGGAGAAAAAGCAGAAGTCTAGGCCAGACCAGATGGCGTCCGAGGACTTCCGCGGACTCGAGAACGAGCTGTACGTCTGCGAAGGGGCCCGCGTGCTGTTGACTCAGAAACTCTGGGTTGAGGCGGGGCTCATGAACGGGGCGATGGGTACGCTGCGCGGCTACATGTGGCCCGAGGGCGCCGACCCGCACAATGGCGCTCGGCCGGATTTGCAGGCGCCCCTTTGCGTGTTCGTCGAGTTCGATGATATCGATCTAGGGGCAGACGGGCAGGGTCGGCCGCGGTCGTTTTTCCCGGGAGACGAGGAGCGGCGGAACTGGGTGCCCATTTGGAGGCAGAGAGTGTCTTCCACCATGGAGGAGGGCGTGTGGCGCGAGAACTACCCGTTGCAGCTGGCATGGGCGTTGACGCACTGGAAGGCGCAGGGGATGGCGTTGGCGAAAGTCCGTGTGCACCTGTCAGCGAAGACTGCGGCCGTTGCAGGGATCGGTTTCGTCGCCACGACGCGCGTCAAGCATCCCTGGGATTTGGTGTTCGAGGAGGACCTGCCGGAGTATGCGGACTTCATGAGGGCCAGGCATACGACGGCGTTCCGGGAGCGGCGACGCTTCGAGTTGCGACTGGAGGCTCGCGCTTCCCGCGCGTTGCGGAAATACGGGTACTGCGTGGCGGACTGCTGGACTGAGGAGGAGAAACGCGCGGCGGAGACATTGCTGGGTCGTTTGAAGACCGTTGCCGCGGCTCTGGCGGAGAGGTTGAGAGGGGCGGGCAGAGTGGTGGATGAGGACACATGGCTGTGGGGTGAGGAGGGGCCGCCTTTCGCGTCCGAGCTCGACAGCGCCGTTGCTGCCGAGGCTGGAGAGGACGACGTCGCGGCGCGGCGCCTCCGTGCCGTGGCCGAAAGGCTTCTGGTCCGGAGGCGGGTGCGCTTCGCGACGCGGGAGGAGAAGGGCGCCGCGCGGGATCTGCTTGTTGATGTCGGTGCCCTCGCTGCTTGTGCGTCCCGGGAGGATTTGCGCGAACGTATGACGGCTGCTGCCGGGCGCCTGACGCATGAGTCTTCGGGTTCGGGTGACAGGGAGGGGTTCCTGCGCGGCGTGGTCGACTTGATTGTGGAGCGGTGGGAGGCGTCTGGGGCGTGGGATGAGCGAGTGTTCGATTCCGTGGCTCCGAGCATGGGCCCGCTGCAGATGAGCGCCGTGAAGGAGGCCATGGGCGCGCTGGTGCCCCCGCGCCTGCATAAGAGTTTGGATAAGGCGGCGAAGAGGATGAAGGACGCGTTCGGGGACGTCCGTGGTGGCTGCGCGCTGCGCATGGACAAGTGGGTCGTGAACGTGCGAGCGGAGAGCGCGCTGGCAGAGGGCTGGCTGGAGGGCCAGGCGCTGGAGTTCTTCTTGAAGGTGGCGAGGCAGTTGTGCGCGGGGTTGGGGCTGCCGACGACTGTGGCTTCGGCAAAGGTAGGCCGGCACGTTGGTGCGGAGGAGACCCCGGAGCATTTTGCCCGGATTGCGCACAATTGGACGAGCGTGTGGATGCGAACTCCGTGAGTGACAAGCAGGAGTTGCTAATGGTCGTCGCCGTGGACCCACTGAGCGGATCTGGTGTCGCGCAGGATTGGATGTTTGTGAGTGTTACGTCTGGTCGGCCGGGGGAGGCGCTCGGGCGAGCAGAGTCTCTCGCAGTGCGCGTGCACGATCGGGCCCGCAGGGAGGACGTGGCAGGGCGAATCGCCCGGAATATCGACGCACTGCTGCGACCGCTCGGTGCCAGTGCTGGGCGGCGCCCGCCGGCGGTGGAGTTCGGGGACGCGCCGCGCGTACGTGTTCCTTCGCAGAGGATCGCCTGCGCGCTCGGGCTTCTGCTGGGCCGTGTCGGGCGCCTGGCGAATGCGGGCGTGCTGGATGCGTCGGCGGAGTCCTTCGTGCCTGACGTGTGTCGCGTGCTGCGGGGCGCGTTCGCGTCGTTCCGGGCGGGCGTCGGCGCGCGGGGGGCGCGGGATGTCATGGAGTTGTTGCTTTAGGAGCAGGAATGCCGCGACGTTCTGGGCGCGTTCGGCGTCGTGCCTCGCGCGGGTGCTTCGGCGCCCAGCGCGACGGGCGCGAGCTTGCCGAGGGCGGCTGTGCCAGGGGAAGCGGCGGGTGAGGCTGGCGAAGAGGTGGGCCTGGAGGGCGCGTCGACGTTGTCGTTTGCCACGTGGAATATCGCTGGTGGGCATCGCTCGGCCGTGGCGCCGCCCTCCTGGAGCGACCGCGACCAGCGCGCGGCGGTCCTGGGCGAAGTGCTCCGTTGGAGGCAGGCGCGCGGGGTTGATGTCGTTGCTCTGCAGGAATGCGAGGGCTAGGAGGCGTACAAGGAGCTGGAGGCGGAATTCCAATTGGTTGGCGTGGCCCATGCGCACGAGTCCAGGGGGTACGTGCACCTGTACGTGAGGCGCGGTCTGCGCGCGGAAGGCAAGGCTTTGTCAGGGGAGGACCCGTGCGTGCTGCGCCGGGTCGAAGTTCCCGTAGGCGGGGGCGCGGGCGGCGCGGGGTGGGTGAACGTGGCCGCGGTCCACTTGCCCGCGGGTGCGGCATGGGAGCGGCGTCACGCGATACTTCGGAAGATTACGAGGACTTGCGCGGAAGGTTGCGACCGGCTGCTCATTGTGGGCGACATGAACAGCACGGACTCCCAGGTGCAGGCCGCTGTGGAACAGCTGCGTTTGAAGGACACCTGGTACGAGGGTCGTTCTTGGGGCTGCCCCGGGAACAAGTTTTACTCGGGTCTCGGCGAGAGGGGGGCTGTCGGACAGAGACGGGACCGGGTCATGTTCGGGGCGGAGCTTTGGGCGGAGGTGCATTTTGTAGGGAAGGGGAAAGTGTTCTTCGAGGGCTGCGAATTCCATGTGTCAGACCACTTTGGGCTGTTCGGGTATGTGCGTGCCCACGCGTGCTTCGGTTCTCGCGAGCATAAGATGAGGGCCCTGGCGCAACGCTGCCGGCTCGCGCTCCAGGCGACGCGCGATCGGTCGCACCGGCTGGAGGGTGCCGAGGTCCAGAAGCGGTTGCAGCAGGGGCGGGAGGCTGCGGCCTTGGCGAGGCAGCAGGCGCAGGACCGAAACCGGGAGGCGTACTTGCGAACGCAGCAACGCGAGGCAGCCCGAAGACAGCGCCGTCGGGAAGAGCTGGTGTCCGCGGCGTTCGGGCCGCAGTGTTTGTTCGCGTCGGAGCGCCCGGCTCAGCCTCCGCCGAGCCCTGGAGAGATGGACGTGCCTCGCGTGGATGGTATTCGCGCGGCTTCGTGGGACAGCGTGAGTAGCGTGCCCGTCCGTGGATGCCGCGGCCTGGGCATTCTTGCTACGTGGTCAGCGTGACGCAGCTGATGCTGCGGACGCCTGCCGTCTGGGAGTGGCTTCGATGGCACGCGGAGGGCGATTGCGAGGAGAGGGCCAGTGGGCGTTGCTGCGTCTGCGGGATGTGGGACACGCACAATCAGTTGGTGTCGCGACGCTGGCAGGGCGGACCCGTGTGCGTGCGGCGGCGAACGAATGTTGATAGCGAGGACGTTTTCCTCGGGCAGCCCAGTGAGTTCGACAACGAGTGGCAGCAGCATGATGTGTTTGCGTATTGGGGTAAGATGATGTCGGCTGCGCGCCGCGGAGAGGAGTTGGCCGGACGCTTTGCGTCGTGGGACCCCGAGAGCATTCGTGCGACGAACATGCGCGTGACGCACGTGGATCGGATGTTCGGGTTTGTGATGGAGATGCGGCAGAAATGCCGTCAGTGCGGGCACTTGTCCGTCTCGTACGAGGCGGAGGATGTTCTGAAGCTGCGGGTCCACGCGCGGCCCGGCGGGCCGATGATGTTGTCGGAAATGTACTCCGACTTTTGCGCGCCTGAACAAGTTGAGAAGAGCTGCCCAGAGTGTTGCCGCGCGGATGCCGACCGGGTTTGGCACGACCAGCAGACGCGACTCACGGGCGTGCCGCGCGTTTTGGTGGTTCAATTGAGGAGGGGCCATGAGGCGCGGCAGCCCGTGTGGGTCGAAGAGCAACTGAGGCTGCATGGGCTTCCCCAGATGCAGCTGGTTGGCGTTGTGTACCACAATGGGCAAACTGTGCATACCGGTCACTATACGACGTTGTGCCGCGTCCCTGACGGGGGCTACGTTTTGTTTGACGACGACAAGCCGCCGCGCAGGATGCGAGGCGAGCCGGCGCGCGTGAAGCCGAAGGAGGCGTACATGGCGGTGTACTGTCGCATGGGGCGCAGTCAGGGGCAGAGCGCCGACGCGGGGGCACCAGGGGTTGGCGGGGCGCCAGATGAGCAGAGCGGTGGAGGGGGGGGCGGGGCAGGCATCGGGGGTGTGGGAGCTGGCGGGAGTGTGGTGACTGGCGTCGGTGGCGGTGGCGCCGGCGGCGCGAGCGCCTCGGGTCTCGGCGCGCGTTGCCGCGCTGCGGGGCGGCAGCCTGCAGAGGTCGCGGCGGAGAGCGAGGCGGGGTCAAGCGTGCGGGCGCCGGTGCCGGTCCGGGCGGGTGCCCCGCTTACGCCGGAGCGCGAAGGGGGCGATGGTGTCCTCAGCTCGCCGGCCACGGCCAGGCGCGTGCGGCGGAAGACTACGGCTTCGCCGTCCGGGGAGATGCGCGGCGTCGATGCCGGCGGGGTCGCCGGGAGTGGCGCGGCGACGGCGAAGGGCGGGGTGCTCGGCGCCGCGCGTGCCGTGGGCGCGGCGGGCGGCCCGGGCGCGAGCGGCGGGGTCGCTGCGGGGTTGGGCTCTGTGCGCGGCGGAGGAGGGGAAGGGGGAGGAGGAGGGGGAGGTGCGGGACGAGGAGGGGGAGGTGTGCGAGGAGGTGGAGGAGGGGGTGGAGGGGGGTGGGCCGCGGGCTCGCCCGTCGGGGCTGCGCCGCATTCCGCAGCGAGGCGCGCGCGGAGGAAGAGGGCGGCGTCGCCGTATGGCGCGGGCTGCGCCTCCGCTGGCGACGGAGTCGGTGGTCGCGCCGAGACGAGGCTGGGTGGCGGCGCCAATGGCGCGGTAGAGTCTGGGGACGTTGGCGGAGGGAACGATGGTGCCGCTGGGAGAGATGCGCGAGGTGGGGCGGCCTTGCGAAGCTGCGTGCGGGCGGCAAAGGCCGCGGCAAAGCGGGGGGGCACGCGGCTGCGTCGGGCGACGCAGAGGTGGCTGTGGAGGAGCGGGGAGTCTGCGCGGGGAGAGGATTGCCGGGGGCGGCCAGGGCGTCCGCGCCAGGGGGGAGAAAGCCGGAGACTGTGCCAGAGGCAGTGGCTCCGCGCAGGTCTGCCGGGCTGGCGGCGCAATCTGCGCCTGGCGCGGTCGCGGGTGAGGGGGCGGGGGCGGGCGAGGGCGCGTTTGTTCGCGCGGGGGTGCTGCTGCGCCCGAAGCGCGTGGAGCGGGCGGAATCTTCGCGCGGAGGCGGCGCCGACCGTGTGGTGACTGGTTTCGGTTCAGAAAGGGTCGAGGACTTGGCTGCTTTCCAGCGCGGCCGCGCTCGGGCGGATGCGACGCGCGCGTCGCAGCGGGTGTCGGGGGGGACCCGGGGGTTGGCCGTGGACATGCAGGGGAATGAGCTGGATCGGTCGGCGGGGTCCGCCTGGCATTCGGGACGATAGGACAGGGCTGGGCAAGGATTTTGGGTTTCGAAGAGGGAATGAAGGGGAGGAGTGTGTGTGTGTGTGTGTGTGTGTGTGTGCGTGCTGTGCTGTGCGTGTGTGGGTGTGTGTGTGTGGTGTGTGTAGTGTAGTGTAGTAGTCGTGGTGTGTGTGTTTGTGTGTGTGTGCGTGGGGTGGGGGCTGGTGGGGGGGGGGGGTATGGATGTGGATTGGGGGGTGGGGTGGTGGGGGTTGGGGGGCGGGGGGGGCGAGGGAGGGCGGAGGGGGGCTGAATGAAGCAAGGCTGTGCTGCGAGTTGCGACGGACTGGAGCGGAGGGATGGCTGGCCCCGTAGTGCGGCGGCCCCTCCCCCCTCTGGAGCGCTGGCGCGCCGAGGGGGGTGCGTTGGCTGGAGGGGCTGGATCTCCACGCCGCGGCGCCGAT
>CAUYUJ010003952.1:10000-74253 GCA_963575745.1 Prorocentrum cordatum
GTGCATGTGTGTGCGTGAGGGGTGCCGGTGCGTGAGTGAGCGCGCGTGGTTGTGAGTGCGTGCGCGCGTGAGATTGTATTTATTCGCGTGCGCGCGTATGTGCGTGCGCGCGCTCGTGCCCGGTGCGTTGCCGCGCCGGCTGACGTCAATCCTATTTTCGCATGCTTGTCCATCTGTACATGTCTACATACAGGTGCGCTGCCACGGAAGCATCGCTCTCGCGCGCTGGAAGACGCCTTGAAACTCATACATGTATGTGTTCATTCTATTATTGGAAATAAATTCACCGTGCGCATTCCAGAGATATGCATGGACTTATGACACGTGGCTAGGAGCTCTACGAGGTCCCCGGCGAGCTTGAGAATGACACGCACGACTTGAAGCAAGTCACTCCCATCCTGGCCAACAAGCGTCTCGGCGTATCCTGTGAACCAGCACCCTGGAAGCAGCCACATGTTTCTGCCGTGGGTCGTTGTCAAGCTATCTTTGCTACTCTCAGGAGTGGATCCAGTGGCTGAAGGGTGAGATGGGTCCTCCTGTCAGCTATGTGTGGGGCTACCCTTCGGCCACGACGCCGAAGACGGATGGAGTATGCATTGCCGTGTTTGATCCTAACTTGGGGTGGAAGGTTGACGCCGAGCTGCTGCGTAAGGTCGATGACAAGTTGGATTGCGAGGTCTTTCTGGCCAAGCTCAACTTTCGTACCTGGTGAAGGTGCCATGGCGCCATCGTGGGCACGTATAACGTGAGGCGCTGTGGCAGCATGAACAGCCACGACATGCTTGCTCAGATCAAGACCTCGAATTCGGAAGTTCTCGCTTTGCAGGAGTGCCAGTTCCTTGGAATAGGTAGGTGCTCTGAGCATGGTTTCACCTTAACTCTTTCTAATGATGGGAAGGCCGGGGTTCTCTACAAGAGGGTGTGGAGAGCCTCCATACGTGAATGCATCAGGGGTAATCGTTATGTCATTCTCGTGTTTCAATCGTTGATTGTTGCCAGCTTGTACTTACCACATGCGCCGAAAAAAGGGGATCACAATATCTTATTCACACAAACATTGCAGTCGTTTCGAAAGGATTTGGATACGCTCCGAGTTAGGTTTCCCAAGGAAGGGTGGGACTTGTTCATCGGGATGGATGCTAACGTTGAGCTTCTGCCTCACACGGTATTTGGAGATGTTGCTTTGACTGGTTCTGCAGTGCAGGGTGAGAGATTTGAAGAAGGGGACAATGCAGGAGGAGGTGGACGTGGAGGTTTCCAGCAGGGTAGGAGGAGGATGCAACAATACATGTGTGACGAGCTCTGTGAATGTATGTGGCATTATGATTTGGTTTTCTCGAATTCTTTTGGGACCCGTCGTACGACCTGGAAGGCCAGGGAGGAGACGGAGGAGGAGGACAAGGTTCTTGATTACCTGTGTATTCCGAGCTCCTGGGAAAGGCCTCAGTGGGAGGTGTCGTGGTTAAGGCCAACACTCAGGGGCTCCGTGGACCCCAGAAAGACCCGCCTGTCGGACCATGCCCTGCTCACCTTGCTTGTCCCCGAATCGGCCGCTCCGACTCGACGTTGGAGAACGAAGCCACGACAAACGTTCACTCATTGGTGCTGCGACGAAGCCTCGGAATTGCAAGTTTCGGCTAACCTTGATCGTCGTTTGCATGCTGCAGCTCGTTACCCATCTGGTCTCTGCCCGGATGAATTGGCTCCTGTTATCTGAATGCATGTACACAGGACAAGGAGTCATACACCAATGTCCCAAAGAAAATGCAGATCCCCAAAAAGACAGATCGTCATAAGGAACTTGATGATGAATATCGCCGACTGCGTCGTGAAGGAGGGGAGGAGGAGGAGCTCATCAGGGTTATGAAAGAGAGAAGGAAGGAGATGCGTGCACACACTCGTCGTCGACTCGAATACGATCATCGTGACGGGAAGCTCGCTCGGACGGTGGTGGACAAATTGAGTTATGACGATGTGCTCACGGAGGATAGGGAGTTGTGGGAGAAGGCGCTCTATGCTCACGG
The DNA here is from genome assembly GCA_963575745.1 of Prorocentrum cordatum. Classification (NCBI taxonomy): domain Eukaryota; class Dinophyceae; order Prorocentrales; family Prorocentraceae; genus Prorocentrum; species Prorocentrum cordatum. Next base: position 12,025 of record CAUYUJ010003952.1, read on the forward strand.
GTTCGCCAAGTACCACTGTGCTGCGCAAGGGATACGTAACGTGGAGTGTATCGAGGAGAGGAGGAGGAGGAGGTTGCAGGACACGAACACAGTGGACGTCTCCCCCATTTCCATGTCCGTATTGTTACAGGCACGATCACGCATTAAAGTGTGGTAAGGCGGTGGGTAAGGACGGAGTTTCTCCTTCTATGTTGAAACGTATCACGTGGGTAGGTTTGCGTCATATTCTTCGGTTATTCCAAGACCTGTATCTTCAACGGTATCCTACTCCTCGGATTTGGTCTGAGTTGCTTGTGGTGTTGATGCCGAAAGCTAAAGATATCACTAAGTTGTCTGATACTCGTGCTCTCGTCTTACTTAGCAGCCTAAGCAAATGGTATACTTCATGTTTGGTTGAGATTGCTGAAGGTTATCTGAAAAGGGTCCCACAATATCTACATAACTACGGATTTTGCAAGGGAAGGCGCACGCACGAGATCACTGCCATGCTTAAGCATGCCACCACACACGCTCTGGAGTGGGGGAAAGATGAGACCCTGCACCTCGCGTCATTAGATGTGCAGACTGCCTTTGATAACGTCACGGTTGAGAAGGCCAGTCGGGCCTTGGATGCCATCCCTGGGTTCCCCAATGACCTTGCGTTGGCGCTACTCGCTCCCAGTATCCTGGACACAGCGGACTTTACCTTTCAGGACTCCACGGCGACGGGTATTCCCTGGGATGCATGTGTACGTACTGGTAGTGTGGAGGCCCCCTTCCTGTGGAAGTGTGTGACACTACTGATGGGGATAGGATTGTACTGAATTGGGAGGAGGAGAAGTTGGGGTACGATTTGGGGGTGGAGGCTGGTGGGAGGTATCTTACTCATGCGCTCTGGGCCGATAACATTTTGCTTTTCTCGAAATCAAAGACTGAGCTCACACGTATGGTGGGGGACTTCTCGGCTCAGCTGTATACGCACGGTTTCAGATGGAAAGATTCCTCACTACACTATCTTGCCTTTGGGGAGGACTCTGAAGGCGCCTCGACGGGGAACCTCGTTGTCCAGGTGAACGATCTCGGTACCCTGTGTCTTCCGCGATGCTCTGAAATGGAGTGCCTGGGTTGCCTGGTCACGACCAAGACTGACAAACACCATGATGTGGCTTGGAAATTGGCTCGGGGTTGGAAGCGATTTAACCAGTTCCGCAAGTTTTATACGAATCGTGCTGTACCCTTCCAGAAGAAAATCAAGCATTATGAATCTAGGTTGCGTAGTTTTGTACTTTTCGGTGTTGAAGGCATGCCAGCGGACCACCACACTTTGAAACAGTTGCACACGTGGGAAGGTAAAATATTGTGTTCTATGGTACGCCGCCCGAAACCTGCCGACATGGATTGGAGTATATACTTATGCAACTTGTACAAACGTGGGCGGCGTATGCTCCTGGAATTGGGACGGCCGTCTCTTGTGCAGCTATTCTTGTTTCGTCAGTGGCAGTGGGCTCAGGACTGTACGTTTACTGTGAAACGCCTGAACCCAACACCCGCACAGATTCCTCCAGGTACTTTTGATTCTTCAGGCAAGCCTGGCCCCAACGTCTTTGCTGCGTGTGAGCCACCGCCGGCCAAGAGACAACGTCAGGATGAACCCATGTATGTGCTACCAAGTATTGCGTGCTCGACATCAATGGGATGTCATCCTGACGTGTGTGAGACGATGCATGCTGTTGATTCCTTTGAGCTCCCTGGTTCTCAGACACAATTACCCGCGCATCGGCGCAATCTGATTTCCCAGATGCATAAGCGTGCAAAGACATTCCATCCATCTCAGGATTCTCTGTCGCAAAAGCGTTCCTCTGTTGAGTTGCCGTCGCAGGAAATCGCTGCAAACAAGCGGCGACGGGTGGCTCCACCTCAGCATCGTAGTACAGGGGACTCGCATATGCAGGCTAGAGAATGTATTTTTGCATGGTCGGGGGAGTGGACTGACCGACGGCAGGCCTTCATTGCATCGCTGCCTTGGAAAGAACGCCCATTAATGACGCGTCGGCATGAGGGGGGGAGACCACTGGCGTTGAGAAACTCCATTACATTTTCGAGTTGGTATCAGGGAAGGATTGGTATCACACGTTATCCTTTTCACGTCAGGGATGGAAAGAATTTCTGAAGCGGGCACTGGATGTTACTAACATGGAGGAGGCGTGGGGGTACTGTTACTTTAAACATGCACAACCTGCGGGATATGCTAGGGAGGAGGAGGAGAGGGAGAAGACGGAGGAGCAGCAAAGGAAGGAGGACGAGAAGATGGAGAAACGACTTGCGTACATTAATGAACATGCATCGGAGTGGAATGCGGAGCCTCGGGACTCGATACCGATGGAATTGATTGGGGACTCCGCCACAGGGGTGAATTGGATTAACGGTCTCTGGGCAACATCCAATATTATCTACAAGCACATTCTTGGCGACATTCAAAATAGGCTGGAGCATATCTCTGTGTTGTATGGTATGAGGCCTCCGAGTTGGGGCCACAATATGTTCAAGTGGATCTATCGAGAAGGAAACGAAAGAGCTGACAGGCTGACATGGTTGGCCAGAACCAAAAATAGTTACGTTACGTTCCATACCTCACTCATTGAACATGCGAGTAAAACAAAACTAGACGGCCTCCGTGGATTCTTCGACGGAGGTCGCTCTGTGGAGGGATGTGCTGCAGGATGGTGTATAGATTTGTGTGTACACGGGACGTGGCAGTTGGTGGCGGAGGAAGCTGTCTCGCTTGATGCCTCTGCTTCTGTCATGTTTTGTGAGATGATTGCAGCACAACGGCTCTGTATGGCCGTGGAGCACATTTTGGGTAGCATCTTTCATCCAAGCAGCTGACTCACTTCATCTTGCTTGGAGCTCTCCAACACCTTTACAATTTCACATGTTGTATTGCATCCTTTTCCTTGTTCCTGCATCCTATTCCGTTTCCTATGCCTCAGTGGCTCGGCAGTGTGATGATAAGAGTTGCCCTCTCCAGCTACCCTGTGCTCCGTTTGGGAGTCTTAGGGCTCAGCTGTCACAGCTGTCCGCGCCCTGACTCAAACTCAAAAACCAGGTTGACTCATTTCATCTTGCTTGGAGCTCTCCAACACCTTTACATTTTCACATGTTGTATTGCATCCTTTTCCTTGTTCCTGCATCCTATTCCGTTGCCTATGCCTCAGTGGCTCGGCAGTGTGATGATAAGAGTTGCCCTCTCAAGCTACCCTGTGCTCCGTTTGGGAGTCTTAGGGCTCAGCTGTCACAGCTGTCCGCGCCCTGACTCAAACTCAAAAAACCAGATTGACGGTTTACCGCCGGCGGCCCAGTCCGCCACCCGGCAGAAAGGACCAAAGTTAAATGGGTAACTTTTTGGGGGTTGTGCGTTATTTTTTGAAAGATATTTGACAATTCATTTTGAAAAAGCAGATTTTTACGCCGAGCATTGGCATATGAACTTCACTCTGACAGCAGCTCAGCTCTCTCGATGCTTTTTTGCATGAGCTGACTTCCGGGAACTGAGCGAACATCAACATCGAAAAAATCGAATTTCAAGATTTTCGAAAAATCTTCATTTTTCTGACTGTGTGTCGATTCTCTGCAATGTGAGAGGAGCTCTACGAGGTTCCCGGCGGTGACCAGGTTGACGGTTCACCGCCGGCGCCAGTTGGTCGACCCGGCCAGAAAGGACAAAGTGGTAACTTTTGGGTGGTTTTGCGATTTTTTGAAAGATATTTGACAATACCTCGTAGAGCTCTTCGTCGAGATGAGCTAAGAGGAATTCGGGCGCAGGGTGGAGCTAGTTGGCCGACCCGACCAAAAGAGACAATGTGTTAACCTGGGGTCGGTTTTTGAATCTTTGTGCAAGATTTGACAATTCGTTTTCAGAAAACGGATTTTTCTCACATACAGTAAGCTATGGCGCACCTGCTGGTAAAATTTTCAGGGCTCTAGGGGCAATATTACTGTCAAAAGACTTGCAGGAACCGACTTTGCCTGCAGTGCAGTTTGGCAGGTGACGGTGGTTGGCTTTACTTAACTCGAGCTGTCAGCAAGCTGCAGACCTCTCACGCACACCAGTCGATGCAGAATGATCTGGCGCGTCACACTGGAAGCTCGAGAGTTCCTAGAAATGGCTGAGTCAGGAGTTATGCTCGAAATACTGTCTCTATGTATGCGTGTTGCGAACGGTGTTTCGATGATAACTCGAGCTGAGTGCATGCTATGCATGCCAGGTACATTCCAATCGAAGTAGCGACATGCGAGACATCGAATGGGAGCCTCGAGAGTGCCCAAATTGATTAGAATTTTCAAAATCAATGAAAAATATCGATTTGTACAATTTTGTATTTTTTGTGTCGGATGATTTTTTTTCTAATTTATATCGATCTATGGGTGACCTAGAGAGTTCTGGTGCATGTTTGTCGACGCAGAATGGTCTCGCGCTCTCACTGAGAGCGCGAGACTTCATATGAATAGCTTCGCTGGAGTGAGAACTTTGGTCCAGCCGGCCGAGGCGGACAATGTGACAACTTTTGGGTGGTTTTGCAATTTTTTGAAAGATATTTGACAATTCATTTTGAAAAAGCAGATTTTTACTCCGAGCATTGAGATATAAACTTCGTTCCCTGATCAGCTCGGCCATCTAGAGTCATTTTCAGTACCCGTTCACTTGAAGGAACCGACTTCATTGACTCCGAAAAAATCTCAACTTGAAGTTTTTGTAGAAAAGCTCCCAGAAGCTCCCGCTTTGATGCTGAGCTTTCTCACGGATTCAAGGAGCTCTACGAGGTTCCCGGCGGTGACCAGGTTGACGGTTCACCGCCGGCGCCAGTGATAACTTCTGGGTGGTTTTGCATTTTTTTGAAAGATATTTGACAATTCATTTTGAGAAAGCAGATTTTTCGCATCTGTAAACAACTATGAGGGCCTCTCTGTCTTAGTATGAGCTCTGTAGCCGTACTTTTTCTATCAAAACACTTGGAGGAACCATTTTCATGTCGACACGAAAAAAAAACAATTTTTCTCTTTTTCAAGAAATGCTTCCAGAAACCTTCTCTTTCGACTCCAAGCACTCTTACGCGTGGAATGAGCTCTACGAGGTCCCCGGCGTTGACCAGGTTGACGGTTCACCGCCGGCGCCAGTTTTTGAGAGATATTTGACCATTTATTTTGAGAAAGCAGATTTTTTGCACCTGTAAACGACTTCGAGGGACTCTTCGTCTTAATATGAGCTCTCTAGATGCACTTTTACTATCAAAACACTTGGCGCAACCATCTTTATGTCGACATCAAAAAAAAATCATGTTTTCTCTTTATCGAGAAATGCTTCCAGAAGCTCTCTCTTTTGATGCTGAGCACCCTTACGTGTGCTGGGAGCTCTACGAGGTTCCCGGCGGTAACCAGGTTGACGGTTCACCGCCGGCGCCATTTCCAGCGCCTCCACGCACGGTAAACCCCGTGAGTGAGGCCGCCCCCGCACGCATGAGGACCCGGGGTTGGCGCTGGCGCGGCCCGGGAAGCGAGACCCCGGGCGCGTGCGTTTGCAAAGAGGGGGAGAGAAAGCAGTAGAGGAGAGAGGCAAGAAAGGAGAAAACAGGAGGAGGGAAACAAAAAGCGGAGAAAGCGGGATGAAGAGGGAGAGCAGAGGAGACAGAAAACGAGAGGGGGGGGGGGGGAAAGGGGCGGCGGCGAAGACGACGACGACGAACGCCCGCGCCGCCGGCTCGCGAGCGCCGTGTCCCGCCCCGCGTGACCGGGAACCCAGGGGTCGGGCCCGGGGGACCAGACCAGGGGCCGGGGCCAGGGGCAGGGGCGGGGCCCAGGACGCAGGGGGTGCGCGCTGGAAGGGGGAAACGCTGGCGAATTTTTCCCGGATAGCTCCTGGGAGAGCTGAGGGTTTCAGACAAGAAGCCGGAGGTGGGTGGTGAGGGGGACACGCCCACCTCCGCCGGTCCACGATCGTCGCAGCAGCTTGCCGGAGTTCGCAGCGTGTCCGGGAGCGCTCCAGGCACGCGTCCACGCGTGCTAGCACTCGTGCAGGCACGCGTGCACGCGTCGCTGGCAGCGGTTCAGGAGCGCTTCAGGAGAGCTCTCCAGAGCCCTTCAGGGAATTTTACCTCGTAGAGCTCTTCGGCATCGATGAGCTAGAGGAATTCCGGCGCGGGGTGCAGCTAGTTGGCCGCTCGGCCTTAAGATATTTGACAATTCATTTTGAGAAAGCAGATTTTTCGTACCTGCAAACGATTATGAGGGCCTCTCTGTCTTAGTATGAGCTCTGTAGGCGCACTTTTACTATCAAAACACTTGGCGGAACCATCTTCATGTCGACACGAAAAAATCAAGTTTCCTTTTTTTTTTTTTCGAGAAATGCTTCCAGAAGCTCTCTCTTTCGACTCCGAGCACTCTTACGCGTGAAATGAGCTCTACGAGGTTCCCGGCGGTGATCAGGTTGACGGTTCACCGCCGGCGCCAGTTCCAGCGTCCCCAGAGCTCCTTCGCGCGAGGTCTCCAGCGTCTCCACGCACGGTAAACCGCGTGAGTCAGGGCGCTCCCGCACGTAAACCACGCGCGTGAGCGGCCCGGGGGGCGAGACTCCGGGCGCGCGCGGCCCCGGGGCGAGGACCCGGGGTTGGCGCTTGCGCGGCCCGGGGGGCGAGACCTCGGGCGCGCGCGTTCTCGCCCTGATCAGGGCGTTAAAAAGCTCCGACCTGAGCAGGTCGTTAAACTAACTCGTAGAGCTTCCCTCAGCAAGTTATTGCTGGAAGCTTAAGAGTAATTCCGGGGAGCTGGAGAGCTAGTTCGCAAGAAAAATCTCGACGGACCTTTTGCTGACTTTTGGTCGGTTGAAAATTTTGTTCTCGAAATTTGACCATTCGTTAGAGCTCTAGTATTTTTTCCCATGATATTCGATTCCCGCTCGCCATCTTGATCTCAGCTCGATCGGGTAACTTTGAAGGCCAAAAAGCAGGCAGGCGGGAACAACCGTTTCGAGTCATCTTGATACGCGCTGTGGGTTTTCTCAACGTAATTCGAGCTTGAGGAGAACTACAGAGCTTGTCAGCACAGCTAATATTCAGAATGATGAGGCGCGTTCGCCCGTTAAATCCAGAGGTCTGAAATCGGCCTGGTAGTCGAGCTAGGATCGGAAAGCTATTCGTATTATTCGAGTCATTGTAGCACGCTCTCGGTTTTTCGTACTTAACTCGATCTGTAGGGCAGCCACAGAGCTGATAATCACAGGAATCGATTGATAATCATCAGGCGCGTTCGTATGTTGATCAAGAGCTCTCAACTCGGCCTGCTTCCCGAGCTAGGTTCGCGAACCTATTCGTATTGTTCGAGTCATCTTGAGAATTGATCTCGGTTTTGCTGTACTTAAATCGTGCTGGGGGAGGGCTACAGTGCTGCTGGTTACAGGAATCGATTTCGAGACATGAGGCGCGTCCGTTCGTCGAACCGAGAGCTCAGAACTCGGTCTGCAAAACTGTTGTATTATTCGAGTCATCCTGAGAGGTACTCTCTGTTTTCTGCACTTAACTCAGGCTGTATGGGAGGCTGCAGAGCTGGTAATTACAGAAATCGATCTGCAGACATCAGACGCGTCCGCCTGTCGCATTCAGAGGTCTGAACTCGGTTTCATACTCGAGCTCGATTGGAAAACTGTTTGTTTGTTTCCTATCGCTTGGGCTGAAAAACTAGTCGTTCTCTGAAATTCTCTTCGACATTATATATTGTCAGGAAGCCCTACGAGTCCCCCGGCGGTAAGAAAGGTTGACGGTGTACCGCCGGCGCCCAGTAACTCGTAGAGCTTTCCTTAGCTAGTTATAGCTGGAAGCTAAAAGTAAGTCCGGCGCGCTGGAGAGCTAGTAACTCGTAGAGCTTCCCTTAGCTAGTGATAGCTGGAAGCCAAGAGTAATTCCGGCGCGCTAGAGAGCTAGTAACTCGCAGAGCTTCCCTTAGCTAGTTGCAGCTGGTAGCTACGAGTAACTCGTAGAGCTTCCCTTAGCAAGTTATTGCTGGAAGCTAAAGAGTAATTCCGGAGCGCTGGAGAGCTAGTTGGCAAGAAAAATCTCGACGGACCTTTTGGTGACTTTTGGTCGGTTGAAAATAACTCGTAGAGCTTCCCTTAGCTAGTTATAGCTGGAAGCTAAGAGTAATTCCGGCGCGCTGGTGAGCTAGTTGGCAAGAAAAAATCTCGACGGAACTTTTGGTGACTTTTGCTCGGTTGAAAATTTTGTTCTCGGAATTTGACCATTCGTTAGAGCTCTAGTATTTTTTCCCGTGATATTCGATATTATTCCCGCTCGCCATCTTGATCTCAGCTCGATCGGGTAACTTTGAAGGCCAAAAAGCACTCTGGCGGGATCGGCCGTTTCGAGTCATCTTGATATGCGCTGACGGTTTTATGAACATCACTCGAGCTCTAGGGCAAGATTACAGAGCTGGTAAGCACAGCTTATGCATGCAGAATGATCGGGCGCGTTCGCCTGTTGAACCCAGAGGTCTGAACTCGGTCTGTGAGCCGAGCTAGGTCTGGAAACCTGTTCGTATTATTCGAGTCATCTTGACAGACACTCTCGGTTTTCTGGTCTCAACTCGAGCTGTAAGACAGCTACAGAGCTGGCAAGCACATCTATCGCAGTCAGAATCATTAGGCGCGTTCACCTGTTAAATCTAGAGGTCTGAACTCGGTCTGCTAGCCGAGCTAGGTTCGCAAACCTATTCGTATTATTTGGGTCATCTTGATAGGTGCCCTCGGTTTCCTGTACTCAACTCGAGCCGTAGGGCAGCTACAGAGCTCGTACTCACAGAAATCAATTGGAAAGCACCAGGCGCCTTTGTTCGTTGACTCGAGAGCACTGAACTTGGCCTGCTGTCCGAGCTAGGTTCGCAAAACTATTCGTATTGTTCGAGTCATCCTGAGAAGTGCTGTCGGTATTTCGTGCTGGGGACAGCAATCGATTTGGAGACATCAGGCGCATCCGCCTGCGGGGACCAGAGCTCGGAACTCGTCTGCTGCCTGAATTAGGTCTGCGAAACTACTGCATTGCTGAGAGGTGCTGTCAGTTTTCTTCACTTAACTCGGGCTGTAGGGGGGCTGCAGGGCCGGTAATGATAGAAGTCGACTCGCAGACGTCAGACGCGTCCGCCTGTCGCATTGAGAGGACACAAAATATTTACTATGAGTCGGAATGTTGGTAGGTCCTCGGTGTTCTCAACTTCGTCGAGCTGGAAGCTCTACGAGTCTCCCGGCGTAACCAAGGTTGACGGTTTACCGCCGGCGCACCAGTTTGTACTCGATATTTGAACAATTTCGTTTGAGCTCTAGTATTTTTTCCCGTGATTATCGATCTTATTCCCGCTCGCATCTTGATTCTGCTCGTCGGGTGTACTTTGATGGCCAAAAAGCGTCCCGGCGTGAAAAGACGTTTCGAGTTCAATCTTGATTACGCGCTGTCGGTATTTTGTACTTAACTCAAGCTGTAGCTGCTTACAGAGCTGGTAAGCACAGCTATCGCACTCAGAATTATCAGGCGCGTTCGCCTGTTGAATCCAGAGGTCTGAACTCGGTCTGCCAGCCGAGCTAGGTCCGCAAACCTATTCGTATTATTCGAGTGATCTTGATAGACACTCTCGGTTTTCTGTACTTAATTCGAGCTTTAGGGCAGCTAAAGTGCTGGTAAGCACACCTATCCAGAATCATCACGCGCGTTCGCCTGTTTAATCCAGAGGTCTGAACTCGGTCTGCTAGCCGAGGTAGGTCCGCAAACCTATTCGTATTATTCGAGTGATCTTGATAGACGCTCTCGGTTTTCTGTACTTAACTCGAGCTGTTGGGCGTGAAACTTACCCCAAGCGTGTTCCCCTCACTTCTGTAAATGATATCCTTCACCTGTGTCATTCCGTACTAATGCACCAAATTCTGCCTTACAGTAAAAGCTCATTGTAGGTGAGTGTTTCGGGCAGTCTAGTGAGCCATGGGGCCCATAATCGAACGGGACAGGTCCCACAGTTTAGGTCTGTCCTAGTCTGAGCCCTGTAGGTCCACTACAGCCCGCCGACAGACCATTTGAGCACATGTGCACAAATGGTTCTTTGCCTTTTGAATGTGCATTGTAGTGTAGCAGAGCATTTGCGCATGCACGAGCGTAGAGCGCAGCAGGTGCACGAGAGGACTGTGGACTGTAACCACTTTGGCTCAAGACCGAGGCAAAATAATTACTGTCATCGAACCGCCCATCGATTCGTCACTGTCAGTATTGTTCTAATACCTTTCCAAACCAGTATTGCTTGGAATATTGGGCAAATTTGGTGGACACACTGGGGAGCATTTCATCAGTCGAGGTGCTCTCCAGAGGAATGAATCCAGACAGAAACGCCCCTGCCGGAGGATCAGGGCCTGCACGAGCGGGATCGGCGTCCAGGCGCCGGGAGCCGTACCGAGTGGGCTCGCCGGCGCGGCTGGCCCTGCCAAGTCCCGGGCGGCCGATGGACGTCGCCAGCCTGGCCGTCGCAGCTCAGGGTGGTCCAGGTTCGCGTGAGCCATTGGCCAGAGGCGAGGGAAGCGCTGGGCTGGCAGCGCCGCCGGTCTTCGGTGGCGAGCCAGCAGAGAGATGGCGTTTCGCCGAGATCCAGACCGTGGAGCGCCGAATCGTGCAGGTTGGCGTCGAGCGCCGCAACGATGTGGAGCTCCAGCAGCAGATCAGCACCTATGTGGCCGGCATCGTTGACCTCCAGCAGGGCAGGCACGAGCTGGAGACCGTAGGTATGCGCTTGAGGGTCACTGAGGCAGAGCTCGAGACGGCGAGGGACGGCCTCAGGCTCGAGTACGACGAGGCCAAGCAGTACTTGAACCACGAGAAGAGCGAGTACGAGCAGCAGATCCGTCGTGCTCGGCATGCGGCTACCACCCACATCCAGCAGGAGTTGCAGCAGTGCGTCGTGGAGCGCGACGCTGCGATGGTGCGGTCCAGGGATGTCCACAATGCCGAGATGCGGGTATTGGATGCCGAGGCCAATCACGTCTTGGTTACAGGTCGTGCTGAGAACGAGCTGCGGTCTGAAGTCGGAGCGATTAAGAGGGCGCGAGACACGCTTCAGGCCGAGTGGACCGAGGCGACCGAGCAGGTCCAGAGCGCCGAGGCGAAGGTGCAGCAGAGAGGCATCGCAAAGGACCAGGACTTCGAGCGTCTCAAGGCGGAGGCGAGCGACTTGAATTTCAAGTCGCAGGAGGAGTCCGAGATCGCGCAGTTGGCGCGTCGGCGGCTGACTACACGTGCCCAGTCGTCGGACGCCCAGCTGCGCGGGGAGCTCAACGACGGGGCCATGAAGTGCGAGATGGTGGAGGCCGACGCGTCCAGGCAGATCGCGGCTGCGTGGGCCGAGTGCGACATGAAGGTCGAATCAGCTCGGCACGAGGAGCGGGAACAGAAGCGAGGCGCAGATTCGGCCAGGGTAAATTCTACGCAAGCCAGGCTTTGCACAACACCGAGAAGGAATACTACGAGCACGAGGTCGACGAGTTGCGCGCCGAGTCCCGCGAGCTGAGGGACGAGAAGGCGGCCTTGGCGAGGGCGGCCCAGGAGCTGATGGACATCCAAGCTCCAGGACCGCATGAGCATGAGTACGCCGAAGGCCATTGGGAGCAGCAGGACGACATGGATTTCGTCAGTCGGACTGGACCAGTCGATCCAGGACCTGCGGTCCCACCAGGACTCTCGAGGCAGTCGGCGGCAACGCCGGGTGCGTCGTCCCAGGACGCTGGCATCGCCGCAGCCATGATGGAGTTCATGCGCCAGATGGCCGACCAGCAGCGTGCTGGGGTCGAGGAGCAGAGCGCGCTGCTGAGGGGGCTTACGCGCGCCCAGGAGAGCTTGGCCGAGGCACAGCGCGAATCCCAGTCGAAGCTGAAGCCAGCGAAGCCTTCGCTCACGGGCAAGGATGCGAGCACCTTGAAAGTCGAGCTTGAGAAGTTCCGCACCTACCAGAACGAAGCGCGCCAGAACAGCAAGGCGATCTGGTTCGAGGGCGCGAGGGCCATCGCTGAGGGCACCGCGAAGATCGAGCTCGAAGACATGATCGTTACCGAGATGGGTGGCGAGGAGGCCTTCCAGAAGCTGGTTCGTGTTCGGGACGATCCGCGATGGGACCTCTACTGGTCTCGCTACGGTGCAGTAGGCTTTTTTTTTTTTTTTTTTTTTATTTTTTTTTTTTTTTGTTGTTTTTTTTTGATTTTTTTTGATTTTTTTTTTTTTTTTTTGTGTTGATTTGTGTTTTTTTTTTTTTTTTTTTTTTATTTTTTTTTTTTGTTTTTGATTTTTTTTTTTTTTTTTTTATTTTTTTGTTTTTTTTTTTTTTTTTTTTGATTCTTTGGTTTTTTTGTTTTTTTTTTTGTTTGTTTTTTTTATATTTGTTTTTTTTTTTTGTTTGATTTTTTTGTTTTTTTTGTTTTGTTTGTGACTTTTTGATTGATGATTGATTTTTTGAATTTTTTTTGATTTTTTTTTTTTGATTGTTGTTGTTTTGAATTGATTTTGTTTATTTTTTTTTTTTTTTGTTGTTTTTTTTGTGCTTTGTGTTGAAGCGGGCCGTCCTCCTCGACGACGAACACGAGTCCAACGAGGCGGTCCGGCGCTACAGCAGGTTGTCCTTGCCCAAGGACGCGAACCCGGAGGGCGTTGCCAAGTTCTTGAACGAGTACACGGGCGTCAGGACCGACATGCTGAGGTACGGCCTCCTGACCGATGACGCGGAGAGCCCGATGTTGATGAGGGAGATCGAAGAGTTCAAGACGAAGATCGAAGGCAGCGCTCTGTTGATCTACTTGATGGACCTCCCTACCTTCCCGAGGCGCATGGCCATCCGCGAGGACGAGGACAGCAGCATGACCATCCTGGGCCGGTGCCGCCAGTACGTCAGGGCACGAGCTCGAGTGGGGCTCCAGTCGTCCGAGACGAAGCCGGGGCAGCTGCTGAACACTTCGGCCGAGCCGAACGCGAAGCAGTCGGCCGCGGCCAAGAAGGAGGCCAAGAAGCAGGAGGAGGCGAAGGTGGCGAAGGCCAAACAGATCATCGAGAGCCTGCAAGGTGCTTCAGCGGCCTCGTCGGGTTTCCCGCTCCCGCCGACTCCGACGGCGCAGCAGCTGGACAGCCGGTGGAGGGCGGCCCGCGAGCCAGACAAGGGCAGGTCGAAGGCCGAGGCCGCGCCGCGGGCCGGCACAGGCGACTGCCCGCGTTGCAAGGGCACGCACCCCGAGTGCTCGGTCTGCCCGAATCAGAAGGCCAGCGAGGAGCAGGGCTGGGACGTGACCAAGGCGGTGAAGGACGCCATCCCATGCTGGTACAAGCATTTGAACAAGGGCCAGGCTTGCGGAGGCATGGGTCACCTCAGTCGCCACCACGCCCTCTGCTACACCGAGAAGGGCGCCAAGGAGGCGGAGGAGTACCTCAAGCAGAAGGCCGACAAGGGTGGTGGCAAAGGACGAGGTAAAGGTGGCGAGCAGGGCGGTGGTAAAGCGAAGTCCAAGGGCAGAGGCGGAAATGCCCGCTTGCTCACGTTCGAGGGCTCGCACGCCACTGACCAACAAGAGCGGACGGACCGTGCCGCGAGGCTCCTGGCGTCGTTGGTGACGATGGAGACCGACAACGACATCGACAGCATCGGGGGCGAGGCCAAGTCCAAGAAGCTGTCTGATATGAATCTTAATTCGAGCGAGACCTTCGACTCGGACTTGTGGGGCCCAGCTCGCCCGCGCAGCTGGCTTAGGCGTACTTTGTCTCAGGTGCGCTATTTCACGGGGAAGGCCGTCATGTTCCTCCTTGGGTTCGCAGCCCTCCTGATGGTGATCGGGGTCATCGCTTGCGGCATTGAGAGCAGAGTTGCCAATTCGCCCTCTCCGCTGATGGCAGCAGCGGCGAACCACGAGCTCGTTCGCAAGGTCGGTCATCTTTCAAGCGGCGGCTCCAAGCATATGGTCTTGCAGGTGTCGGGCGGATACAATTGTCGAGCCTTCACGTGGATAGGGGAAGCGAGAACTGAAACAGTCTTCGATACCGGAGCTACTCGCAACTCCATAGACCGCGACTTCCTGAAGGCACTGCTCGAGGAGCCCCGGACGTCCAACTTCGTCGAGGACGTAGAGGCCATCGAGCCAATCACCTGCCGCTCTTTCGAGCGCGGCCAGACACGGTGGTGGTGAACCGACTCGCTACATTGAAGGTCTCTTTTCGCGAGAACGGTGCTGTCGCCTGCGAGACGGTCAGCATGGGGTTCCTTGTCGTGCCGAATTGCACCGAAGATTTGCTCATCGGGAAGCCATCCTTGGACAGGTGCGGGTTTGTCTCCGACCGTGACTCCATCGAGCTCAGGTCGCTCGGGGTTCGCTTCCCGACCGTGCTGCCAGGCGAGCAGGACGACCCGAATACGCATACCTTCCTGCGGTGCTCGGACCACATTGTCGTGGAGGCGCCGCCTGGCCAGAGCATCGTGAAGACGATCTCGATGCGCGCCCCGCTGGAGGCTTGCTCGAGCAGCCTTTGGATCGAGCCAGGTCCTGATCTACCCGACCATTGCCAGGTCATCGAGGGGCCGCTGATAGTCCAGAACGGCACCTACAACGTGGACCTGATCGTGCACGATCGCGTGCATCTTGGCCCTGGTCAACGACTACTTCGCGCCCGTGATGCCACCCAGCGCGACTTGGACGTCCTCAACGCTCTCGGCAGGGAGGAGTCCAGACGGGCGGCGGAGATTTATTCATTGTGGCAGGCTCGAAGCGAGGCCTACTGCGACTCAGAGGTCGAGACAAGTGCCAACGCTGCTACGTCGGCAAGTACTGCGACAGAGGCCCAGATGCTGAAGACGTCCTACAAGACTCGTGGAAAGAAGGAGCGCCACGAGGTCCTCTTCCCCGACCTGGTGAAAGAGATCGAGGAGGACAAGAAGAAGCCCGCGTCGGAGGTCAGCTGGCCGAACCAGGAGTCCGAGGCCTACAAGGACGAGGCTGAGAGGCAGGCAGGCCCTCTCCTGGGGCCGCAGCTCACGGGGAAGCAGAAACGCCGCTTCCTCACCAAGGTCGTGCGTGCATTTACGTGCTGTCTGTGGCTGCCTGGCTGCAACCCGCCGAGGGTCAAAGACTTCGTAGCCGACATCAAGGTCAGGCCAGATGCGGTGCCGAAGGTCACGCAGCCGTTCCCCCTCAGCAAGTTCGACGAGCTCCGTTTGCGCTACCACGAGGACGTCGAGGTCGAGGAGGGCAAGGCACGTTGGCTACTTCCAGGTGAGCGTTCAGAGTGGGGATCTCCTTCGTTCGTAGTGGACCAAGACAGCAAGGGTCTCCTCGGGCGCCCTGTCAGGGACTACCGATACCCCAACAGCTGCACCGAGGAAGAGGCGTGGCCGAGCTCGCGCGCCGACGAGTGCCTCGCACGAGCTCAACAAGGAGCTTTACATACGCAGCTGGACTGCATCTGGGGCTTCACGCAGATCGAGCTTGCCCCCGAGGCGCAGAGGGCTTTTACGTTGCTTACCAAGCGCGGAATGCTCCGACCTTTGGTCTTGTTCTTCGGCGCCAAGCAGGGGCCCGCGATTTTCCAGAAGTTGATGGACTGGACGTTCGGGGACCTTCGCGGCAAGGACGACGAGGAGTTCCACTCGGTGTTCATGGACGACTGCACTTTGTCTACCGAGGCGTACGAGCACGACGCCGACGACGACGTGGTGGACCGCCACATCGACCATTGCATTCGTTTCTTGCAGGCGGCCAAGGGCAGGAACATTCAGTTCAAACTCACGAAGTCCAAGTTCGCGCACGAGTTCATCCATCTCTTGGGTTTCAAGCTTGGGCGTGGCCTTCGTTACGTGGACCCAGGCAAGGCTGACAAGATCGAGAAGTGGCCGGAGCCCAAAAGCATCGACGATCTGGTCAGTTTCAGGGCTTACTGCAACTTCGTGCGCGAGTTTATCCCGAACTTCAGCTCGTTAGAGACGCCGCTCAAGAAGTTTATGAAGAAAGGGGCTAAGTTCGTGGACTACCAGAAGGACGCAGAGGCACAGAAGGCTTTCAACGTGCTCAAGCGCTCGCTCGCCCGTGAGGTGGGTCTTGCCACGCTGGATTACTCCGCGGCAGCCGACCCGAACTCGGTCGCCCCATCGAGCTGTACGTCGACGCCTCGGACATCGCATGGGCGGCTACCCTAGCTCAGCGGCGCGAGAAAGACGGTCCCTTGCGCCCAGTGGCCGTAGTCGGCCGCGGCTTCAACGCCACCGAGCAGGGCTGGAGCACGTTCGAGCGAGAGCTCTGTGGCCTCAGGGAGGCTTTGTCTGCCACCCATCATTTGACAAAAGGGTTCGTTGTAATAGTCTACACGGACCATCGGAATAATATCTTCACCGACTCGCTGTTCGCCAACAAGCGTATCTCCAAGAAGCTGTTGCGCTGGGCCCTCGACCTGGAGGACTTGGGCTCGCGGGTCGTTCGAGTTTGGCTGCGAGGTGAAGACAACGTTCTGGGCGACGCCCCTAGTCGCAACCCCGAGGACAGGGACATTTTGCATACTCTCCGAGTTCCTGGTGGACCTGTTCGTCGAGTCATAGAACAGATGTTCACGGCGCCCACGAGCGCAGAGGAGCAGGCGCAGATGGATCGGTTTCTCGAGGAGATCGATGGCGCCCCAGTCAAGCCGAAGTCCGGCAAGGTCGACGACAAGACCCAGAAGGCGAAGTTCGCCAAGGTAAAGCCTGCCGAGACCGATGACGCGGTCCCAGCCACAGAACGGATGGCTGCTCCCTCTACTTCCTCTTCTACCAGGTCGAAGTACCATGTCGGTACAGCGGGCCCGATGTCGCGTGGCACCGCTCCAGAGTATCCTGATCGAGCTGCAGACGTCGCTGGCATGGGGGATGCCGAGGCTGATGATCAAGTCACGTGGCCTTCCTCGCTCGATCAGATTGGCACCGACGGCGCGGACTTGGAGTACTCTGATTCTGAGCCGGAGGCTTACGCCGGCCTTCGGCAGTCCGTGCGCGCCTACGCGGAGGGCGACCCCCAGGTCGAGGCGAACCTCTGCAAGTTGGTGGCCAGCGTCGTGGACCCCGAGCGCGACCCGCTCGAGGTTCGCCCTGTTTTTGTCGACACGCACTCGTGGGACGGGTCTTATCCGCGTCACCCCCTGGTGACATTCCTGCCAGCGGCCTCGTCCGCCGCGGCCGGGCCTGAGGAGGATCCTCGACTCCCACGAAACCCGCGAGTTCTACCTTACCGCATCACCTATGTCAAGGACGAGCGCGGCGAGAATTTCACCGTCCAGTACCGGGCGCCGCAGGTCTGCAATGACGGAGTGTGCAGGAAGACCATCTGGTACAGGTGCAAGCCGAACGGGGTCGCCGACGGCTCCGAAGAGGCGCTTGCTGGGCGGAAGAAGGCAGAGAACCAAGCATGGGCTCATGTCGAGGCTGTGCTTGCGCGTCCCACCGAGTCCGTGGAGGTGGAGCCCGCTGTCGGTTCAGGGCCGTTGTCCGGGACGGGTTTCTTCCGGCGGCGCGGCGATCCTTTCGAGGGCTTCCAGTTCCACGTCCACCCGCGCAGGCCGGACTTCCTGACTCGCACCGTCTGGAGGCCGCTGCGCGACACTTTGCGGCCGTCTCACGAGTTCTGCCGCGCCGCCGAGTTCGTGAGGCGCTTACCCAACGGCACCGAGGTCTACAGGTGCAAGGGCCACGAGATTCTCGGGAGTGGAGGTGAGGTGCTACCTGCCGAACTCCGCGACCGCCCTCTGAAGGGCAAGAGGCTGTGCGAGGTGTTCAGCGGCGTGGAGTCTGAGAAGGAGGCCGGTGCGATGCTATCCAGAGTTTGGGAGGCAGCTGGGGGATCAGCGGAGCGCTACGACAGGCGGCTCGACGAGCGGATGGACTTCCGCGGCCCTCACACACGCCAGTGGATGCAGGGCCACCTGGACGACCCTTGCGACGTCTACCACTTCGCAATCCCGTGCACGAGCTTCAGCATCGCCAAGACAACCCCGGTCAAGACCCGCAGCTTGGACAACCCATACGGCGACGAGACCGACGAGGAGATCGTGTATTTCAACAAGTTGGCGCAGTCTGTCTTTATCTTCGCATTGGGGTTGATGCAGAGAGGCGTGGTGGCCATGTTCGAGAACCCCCTGATGAGTTACCTTTTCTTCCTGATGGAGTGCTCCTGTATTCTGGGCTTCGACGGTTTCCACGTGGCCAGGAGCGATCACTGTCAGGACGGCGCGCCTTATCAGAAGCCGCAGGTCTTCGCAGGGAACACCGACGCGCTGACGGACATCGGGAGGTTGTGCAACCACGTCAAGCACCAGGTGATGCTGACCGGCGCAGCAACGCGACGTTCAGCTCCGTACCCGAGGGCGCTGTGCGAGAGGATTGTCGCAGGCTTCGCGACTGTCTTGAAAGCCACTGGCAGGCTGGGCAACGACTGCTCGAAGCAGGCCGGCGACTGCTTGGACAGGAACGCCATGAAAGTCAGCGTCGACGCTTTCCCTTCAGGGCCGAGCTTTACCTCGCGCGTTGCGGAGGGCATCCGAAGAATCACTCAGCTGCGACATGGGGCTGCTCGGGCGACGCCAGCGTCGTCGGACCCTCCAGCACCAGCCCCAGTACCCGAAGGTCGCGAGCAGGCGCCGCATCTTCGAGTGGAGGTTAAGCGCGCCGAGGAGTTCTTCGTTCCAGACGACAAACGGCTCATGAAGAAGCGTCGCACCAGGGACGCCAGGACCGGCGAGATCTTGGAGGATATAGATATCGACCAGGACACTACTACTAAGTACCTGCAGCGCGGCCTTGACAAACGCCGCGACCTCGTGGTGGAGGTGTGGTTTGATGACACGGAGGTGTCTGCCGAGGAGCCAGCGGCTGCCCCGCCAGTACCAAAGGCTTTCGACGAGTTGACTGAGCTGATCCCGTCAAGTCCTTCATCGATCCAGAGGGCACAGGTCGTCAACCTCCTGCAGCAGGACGAGGACTTCTCCGACATCTACGCGGCACATGTACTCCTACGGCGTTTTGAGGACACGAACCAGAGCATCCAGAACGAGCAGATGTACAAGGGCTTGAAGACCGAGCTCGCTGCACGCGGAGTCGGAGGACGCCAGGCTTCGCGACGTGCTTCGGTGGCGTTGAGGATGAGGGGAGGCTACAGCTATCGTGAGGGACTGCTCTATAAGGACGAGTGGGACCCGATCGCATTGAGTTTCGCGCCGAAGGTGGTGGTCCCGAAGGGCGGCCTTCGCGCGTTTCGGTACAATGGTCGCATGTACCGGCTGCCTCTCAGGCGCCAGCTGCTCCTGTACTACCACGACTCCGAGTCGATGGGCATGCACAGCAGCGCCGAGGACACCTTGTGCAAATTGAGCAAGCAGTTCTTCTGGCCGGGCATGGAGCACGATGTCCAGAAGTGGGTCAATTCATGCAGTGTCTGCAGGTTGGTCAAGCCCGCCCGCGGCCTCACGGCCGACGCCCGCATGGAGCTTTACGATCGACCATTTCGAGTTCTGGGGATCGACGATCTCGGACCTATCTCGCCTGAGAGTGCGGGCTGCTCCGACATCTTGCACGCCGAGTGCGCGTTCTCCCACTACGCGTGGCTCAAGGCTGCTCCAGACAATTCTGCGGCTACCTGGGCCAAGTTCCTGCTTGAGGACGTGATGTTCGACTTGGCTGGTTTTCCTCCAGTACTTCGCAGTGATCGAGGTGCAGCTTTCACCAGCGAGATCGTGGCGCAGAATGTCACCCACAGCCTCGGCTCCGCCTACCATCCGGAGTCGCAGGGCTTCGTGGAGGCGAGGCACCAGAAGGTGAACAGGATCCTGGCGAGCTACTGCAGCGCGCACCCGGAGAACTGGGCGCGCTGGGTGCCCTTGTGCCAGTGGTGCCTGCGAGCGACTCCGATGCCATATCGTTCGGGTCGATCGTGACGGGCATGCTGCCGCAGGGCCCGATCGAAGAGGTCTTCAGGCGTCTCGAGCCCGGGAAGATGCTGGACCCCGGGCACTACGTCAAGGACTTAGTTGAGCACCTGGAGCGACGCACAAGACCGTGGCGAACGAGCTCAAGGCGCAGCACGACGAGGAGGCGCACGCCAGGGCTTTGCAGGAGCCAGGCGAACGGGCATTTCAGGCAGGAGACGTTGTCTTTCTTCGTGCTCCTCCTCAGCAGGTCGCTCGTGCAGTCGGCGCCGTAGACGGCACCAGCACGAGGCTCTTGCCACGCTTTCGCCCACAGATTTTCAAGATCCACAAGATGGCGGGGCCCCAGTCGGCGATCCTCGCCGACCCTGACAGCGGCTCGACTACGTTGGGCTTCAGCCAGCCAGTGCACGTGAGCCGGCTTCGCCTTTTCGACCTGGCCGAGCTCGACGTGCCGATCAAGGACGAGTCCTTGCAGCTGGAGCTGATGCGCGGCTCGTCGTGGGTCAAGGCGGACATCGTCAGCCAGTCTGCGACAGGCAGGTTGGAGGTCGTTTTCGCCGACACGCCGAACGAGAGCACGTGGCTGGACTTGGCCAGCGAGGAGTACCGCTGGCTCTACCCTTTGAGCGGAGCGGCAGCAGGCCAGGCACGCCGGCGCGTGCGACTTGCTTGATCGGTCACAGGATGAAGGCTAGGGGGATGCTGGGCGTGAAACTTACCCCAAGCGTGTTCCCCTCACTTCTGTAAATGATATCCTTCGCCTGTGTCATTCCGTACTAATGCACCAAATTCTGCCTTACAGTAAAAGCTCATTGTAGGTGAGTGTTTCGGGCAGTCTAGTGAGCCATGGGGCCCATAATCGAACGGGACAGGTCCCACAGTTTAGGTCTGTCCTAGTCTGAGCCCTGTAGGTCCACTACAGCCCGCCGACAGACCATTTGAGCACATGTGCACAAATGGTTCTTTGCCTTTTGAATGTGCATTGTAGTGTAGCAGAGCATTTGCGCATGCACGAGCGTAGGGCGCAGCAGGTGCACGAGAGGACTGTGGACTGTAACCACTTTGGCTCAAGACCGAGGCAAAATAATTATTGTCATCGAACCGCCCATCGATTCGTCACTGTCAGTATTGTTCTAATACCTTTCCAAACCAGTATTGCTTGGAATATTGGGCACTGTAGGGCAGCTACAGGGCTCATTGTGACAGACATCGATGGGAAATCATCAGTCGCGTTCGTCTATTGAACCGAGAGCTCCGAACTCGGCCTGCTGCCCAAGCTAGGTTCGCGAAACTGTTCGTATTGTCCGAATGATCTTGAGACGTGCTCTCAATTTTCTGCACTCAACTCGTGCTGGGGCAGGGCTACAGTGCTGCAGGTCACATATATCAATTTGCACACATCAGGCGCGTCTTTCGGTCGATTCGAGAGCTCGGAACTCGGTCTGCTGCTCGAACTAGGTTCGCAAAACTATTATATTATTCGAGTCGATACTGTCGGTTTTCTGCACTTGACTCGGGCTGTAGGGGGGCTTTAGGGCTAGAATCACATGAGTGGTTTCGCAGACATCAGACGCGCCCGCCTGTCCCATTCAGAGGTCTGAACTCGGTTTGATACTCGAACTGGGTTGCGAAACTGTTTGTTTTTTTGTAAGCGTTATCTTGAGAGGTCTGAAATCGCTTGGGCTTAAAAATAGTCGTTCTTTGGAGTTTTTTCCCACAGTATATATTGTCAGGAAGCTCTACGAGTCCCCCGGCGGTAAGAAAGGTTGACGGTTTACCGCCGGCGCCCAGTGCTCCAGGGGGGGGAAGGGGCTTCCGGCACTGGTGGAAACCTCTTCCCCGGGCAGGGGGTGGAGGGAGGAAGAGGCTTCCGAATCCGGGGGAAACCTCCCCCGGGGGGGCAGACACCCGGGGCGAAGCCTGGGGGGTCCGGAGGGAGCCTAGGGGGCCTCTTCCGGATCCATCCCACCCAAACTGCCGGGAAACGAAAAAAACGCTGAAAAGAAAACCGCGGACGGGAGGGAAGGGAAAGAAAGGAGAAGAAAGCAGGAGAGAGGGGAGGGGCAGGAAGGAGAACACGGGAGGAGGAGCAGAAGGAGAGGAAAGCAGGAGAGAGGGAGGAAGAGCACGGAGAGGGGAGGAAGACGGCGGCGGCGACGACGACGACGAACCGCCCGCGCCGCCGGCTCGCCAGCGCCGCGCCCCGCCCCGCGCGGCCGCCCCGGGACCCCTGCGCGCGCGCGTGGGGGCGGGGGCGCGCCGGGCGGGCGGGCGCGGGCGCTTGGCCGGCCGCGGCGCGCACACACACGCGCGCCACACACACCATACACACACGCACACGCGCGCACGCACGCGCACACACCGGATTGGACGGTCGCCCCCAAGGCGGCCGTCCTTTCCTCCGGGGGATGGCGGTTCTTCTCAATCCCATGAGAGACCGTCGTCCCAGTCCATGCATCCCCCCGGATGGCTTCGTGGCGCAAGGCGCAGGCTCAAGGAGCATACTTCCCTCCCCGACGGCTGGGTTTTCCCCCAGCCAGCCCGGGGGTGTGACGGGGAATGAGGTAGTACTTGGTGAACTGCCGGTGAGACTGGGTATCCCCCAGTCTCATTTCAGCCTGGGCGCAAGGCGCAATTCGAGCCTCCGGGCAAGAAATGTTGTTGTGGGTTTGGGGGCGGGGGCGGGGCCGGGGGCCGGGCCGGGGCCTGGGGCCGCGGGGCCGGGGCCGGGGACCCAGGGGCCAGGGGCCGGGGCGGGGTCCTGGACGCAGCGAACTGCGCGTTGGGAGGGGGAAACGCTCGCGATTTTTTCGCGGGCGTTTTCTTGTCCGGCGCGCGGCTTTCCGAGTGACACGAAGGTTTCTGGAAAAGAGCGCTTGGAGGGGGAAACCCTCGCGAAATTTTCGCAGGCGTTTTCCTGTCCGGCGCCCGTTTCCCGGATTGGCGCACCGTTTTCTGGAAAACCGGGCTGTGAGGGGGAAACTAACGCGGATTTTCCGTATGAGTTTCCCGCTCCGGCGCGTCTTTTCTCGGAGAATTCGGCCGCGGGCGGCGGCGGCGGCAGCAGAAACGGGCCGGGAGGCGTTAAAAATCGTCCCCGGGGCGTCAAAAATCGCTCCGGAGGCGTGCGAAAACGGCTTGCGCACGAGGAGGAAAAGAAGCAGGAGGACGACGAGCAGAAAATGGAGGTCTCGGCCCCGGGCGGCGGCGGCGTCGAAAACCGGCTCGGAGGCGGTCCGAAACGTTCCCCCAGAGGCGTCCGAAATGATGTCTCGGAGGCGTCTCACATGGTTGCCCCAGAGGCCTCCGAAATGATCCCCCAGAGGCGTCCGAAACGGTCCTCCAGAGGCTCGGAGGCGTCCGAAATGATTCCCCGGAAGGGTATCCCGGAGGCGTCCGAAACGGTCCCCCAGAGGCGTCTGAAATGGTCTCCCGGAGGCGTCAGAAACGGCGGTTCAAAATGGGGTTCCGGAGGCGTCGAAAAACGGTTGGGGGGCAATGATTTTTATGAGCGTGTTCTCGCCGGGGAAATCTCCGCGTTCGCTGCTAGCGACGACGACGGCGACGACGACGTCTGCCGCGTCCCTGTCCGGGTTTCCGCTATAGCCATGGCTTTGGCGGACATGGAGGAGGAGAAGGAGGAGGAGGACGAGGGGGAGGAGGAAAGAAAGAGGAGGAGGAGGAGGAGGATGAGGAGGAGGAGGAGGAAGAGGAGGAGGAGGGGGAGGAGGAGGAAGAGGAAGAGGAGGAGGAGGAGGAGGAGGAGGAGGAGGAGGACGAGGACGAGGAGGGGGGCGGCGCCGACGACGACGACGACGACGACCGACGACCGGGACCGGGACCGGGACGGGGACCGGGGCCGGGGCCGGGACCGGGGCCGGGACCGGGACGAAGACGGGGACGGGGACGGGACCCGGGCGGGGGGCGGTCCCGGATCTCGGGGGCGGTGCGCGGAGCGCTCGGCGCCGGCCCGGGAGTCGCGCGCGTGGGATGTCCGGGTGCAGGAGTGTTTGCTCGCAGAGCACGACGTGATCCATGAGGAGGTCGTCGATGATTCCGCGCTGGAGGCGGCGGAGCGCGAGCAGAAATCGCTCCGGAAAGCGTGCCGCGCGTCGTGCCGGCGGGCTCGGTGTGCGCGGCGGGAGGCGGAGTGGGCGCGGCGGACGGAGGCGGCGGCCGAGCGGAACTGGCACCTTGCACACCGTGTGCTGCTCCCCGTCGTGCCGCGCCCCCTGTTGCGCGACGCGTCGCCAGAGCGGCTTTCGTCTGGGCGCAGCGCGCGGGGGGTGGTTTGCAAGAACGGGCGCGTGGCGGAGTTCCTGACCGCGCGCGCGGCACGTGCCGTCGACCCGGAACAGCCGCCGGCGCGCGCTCCCCGCGCCGCTGCCGAGGCTGCGCCCGACGCGTTGTCGTGGACCGTGGGCGACGCGGCCCTGCGCGCAGCCTGCGTTCTGGTCGCTCTCGGCGTGTGCCCACCACAAGAAGACAGCAGAGTGGTGATGACGAGGAAGATCGCGGCGGCGCGCTGGTGGCGGCAGCGGGATGTGTTCGCGCGGGAGCTCCCGGACGCGCCCGAGCTGGCCGATCGTGCAGCCGCGGTCGTCACCGCCAGGTGGTTCTGCTGCGCGCTCTACGGTCTCTCGGCGCGGACGTGCGGCGGCCGCCGCGTCTGTGCGCGCCGGTTCTCGCCGGGCGTCGGGATTGGCGGAGCGAAGTGCCGGGCTGCGCGGGAGTCCAAGGACTTCGTCGGGGACATGGCCGTGCGCGCTGCCTGCGCCATGATCGCGCTCGGAGCGTGTCCGGCGGGGCTCAGCGGGGCGACGCAGGACGGCGCCGTGCCCACGTCTGTGGGTGCATTCGGTGCCGCGCGCCCGCTTCGCCCGCGGCCGCGCGGCGGACGCGGGCGGGGGAACCGCCGCGCGCGCGGGAGTTGTCCAGTCGAGTGGCGTGGGAAGTGTCTGCAGAGCGCAGTGGCTGAGCTTGTCGGGGGCGACGCTGCGCGGCATTTCGGCCGCGCGTGCCAGAACCACGAGGGTTCCGGCGCTTGTGGGTCGGTGGTGGAGCGCTGCAATCTTGAGGTCGTGGTCCAGCACTTGCGCTCCCGCTTCTTGCGCGTGCGTGTGTTCTCTGCGGAATCTGTGGAAGCGTTCGGAGCGCAGGAGGGAGGGCGCGTGGCGTGGTCGCTGGGGCACGCGACGGGTTTCTGCGCTGGTGCTCTGCTGTGGCTTGACGGCGGTCATGTGTGCGCGGTGGAGGAGTCGGTGGGTTCTGGTGACGTGGAGTGGGGGGAAGCCGAGAGCGCGCCGTGGTGTCGCGTCGTCGCGCACGGGCGTTCGGGCTCGGCGTCGCGGTCGCCGCGCGCGGGTGCGGGGCGTGGCGCGCTGCGGGGCGGGGCGCCGAAGCGCCGTGTGGAGCAGGGTGCCGCAGGGGCGCAGGGCGCTCGCGGGGGCGCGCGCGATGGGGTGGACGCGGCGGCGTTGGCCCGGATGAGTTTCGCTGAATTGGAAAAATTGGCTGCGCGATTGCGGGGCGACCGCGAGACTGGGGTGCCGTCTTCGCGGCGCTGGGATGGCCCGGACCGCAAGCGATTGGACATTGAGGTGTACAGGGCTGCGCTCGCGGCGCACCTGGGCATCGACATGAGCGGTGTGCAGCGTGCTGGCGCGGAGGCGCGATCGCGGGACCACTCGGAGGAGATGCTGGGCGAGCTGGCGAGGCACGTGGCTGAGCACGACCGCGTTCCAGCGCAGAAGGAGTCCGCCCTTGGGACATGGGTGCACAACGTGAGCACGGGGCATTTCCCGTTGACGCCCGAGCGGCGCGCGCGGTTCGACGGGCTCGTGGACCGGCGGGAGGAGAGGCGCGCGCGCGCCCGCGCGATGCTGGACCGCATCGAGGAGCACGTGGAGGTGCTCGACGAGCTGCCGAAGCAGGGGGCAGAGGACGAGGAGGAGAAGAAGCTCGCGAAGTGGATCCACAATGTCACCACTGGCCAGAACAAGCTGGATGATGACAACCAGGAGAGGTTCGATCGTTTGGTGAACAGGGGCATGTGGCAGCGGCGGACGGCGCAGCAGCGTGTGCTCGAGGTAAAGCTTTTCGTGGAGACACACGGGCGCGCGCCCAGGAGCGGCGGTCATGACGACGATGCGCGGGAGCGTCTGCTCGCGATGTGGATCGGCAACGTGCGCGCGCACGGCCGCCAGGGCCTGGACGAGCACTGGCGAGCGCAGTTGGAGGCGGCGCTGGACGCGGATCTCATCCAGGTCCAGGCGCTGGAGGCGTGGTGCGAGAAGAACCAGAGGATGCCGGTGGAGAAGGCGGAGGATGACGAGGAGCGCAGGCTGGCGAACTTCATCGCGAACCACGAGCGGAAGGGCCGCGCGGCGTCCTTCAACGCGCCCGCGACCTTCGACGCGCTGCGGCAGAAGTACGCGCAGGCGGCCGCCGCGCGGCGCGATGCCGAGAGCAGGGGGGCGGAGGCGCGGGCGCTCGAGGCGCAGCGGCTGGAGCTGCTGCGGCGCGCGGCCGAGGAGGAGGAGGAGGCATTCGGCGAGGAGGAGGAGGAGCAGGAAGAGGAGGACCCGGCCGACTGCCTCGCGGAGGAGCGGCGCGCGGAGGTCACGCCGGATATGTTCGCTAGGTTCCAGAGGGCAGACAGGGCGCTGGCTCGGCGGGTGAAGACCGCGCTCGTGGCCGCCCTGCTGGAGCACGTGGACGCGCTGCAGGGCGCCGCGCTCGGGCTCGACGTCTTCGTTGCCCTGGCCAAAGACAGGCGGGTCCGCGAAGCCTTGGCCGCCCCGGCGGCCGAAGAGCCGCGCCGCGAGGCGCTCGGGGAGGAGGATGAGGAGGAGGAGGAAGAAGAGGAGCAGGAGGAAGAGGAGCAGGAAGAGGAGGAGCAGGAGCAGGGGGAGCAGGAGCAGGAGCAGGGCGACGAGGAGCGGAGGGAGCAGGAGGAGGGGGACGCAGAGATGGCGGACGCGGAGGAGGAGCCGCGGGGCATGGCGGACGAGGAGGAGCTCCCCACGGGCATCGACGAGGAGCACGAGGATTTCGTGCGGTACGTGCTGGCGACCTGCATGCTGTCGTATGTGCCCGTCGCGCCCAGGTTCTTCGCGGGGGAGGCCCCGGACGCGGAGCTGCAGCGGCAGGTGGCGGAGCTGGAGCGGCTGCGGGACGTCGCCCTGGGGCTCGACGCGGCCACGGCGCAGGACAACGTGGCGCGGTCGCAGGCGATCCGGCGCCTGCGCAGGGCCGACCCCGAGCTGCTGCGCCGCACGCCCGTGCCCAATTCGGACGTGCGGGAGCCCTGGGAGCAGTGGCAGCGCCTGCTCCAACGGCTCGAACAGGAGGGCGTGGAGCGCGAGGTCTGGGTCTGCTGCCGTCGCGAGCCGCTGCGCTGGCGCGCGTCGCTCCGCGACGACGGCAAGCCGGGGCCGGTCCGCGCGCCGCTGCTGCCGTCGCTGGACGCCGCCGAGGGCGAGGTCTGGAGGCCGGGGGAGGTGCGCGAGGCGACGCGCCAGGCGCGGTACGCAGAGCAGGCGCGGCTGGACGGCGCTCCTGGCGCCCCGGTGCACGGCAGCGTGCTCTTGCGCCTGCCCTCTGATTTCCTCTGCTACAAGTGCCAGCAGGATTTCGAGAGCGCGCGGGAGCTGACCGACGGAGAGGTCGATGGTTGGTGTAAGAGGTTGCATTTCGCGCCGAAGAAGCTGCCTAGCCAGGCGGTGATGAAGCGCGAGGCGGTGGAGGCGGAGCGCGCCCGCGCCAGGAAGCGCGCGCAGGCGGCCCGGTGCGCGGCGGGGGGGGAGAACGGATTCGCTGAGTTCCGTGGTCTGCTGCTGGAGGACGAGTGCTTCCACCAGGACAACTGCGAAGCGAGCGTGCAGCTGGACCAGCGACACGCTCTGGAGCCGTGGTACCAGCGCGCGGGGCCCGACGGGAGCAGGCTGGCGCCCTGGCCGCGCGTCTTCGGTATCCCGAAAGCGTGGGCCGGCCCTGGCCGTGCGTTCTTCTCCGAGGCCGTGGAGTCGGGTTTCGCCGCCGACACGTTCCCCCAGGGGCGGCGCGGCTACTACACGGGCGAGCCGGGCGACGTGCCCGCGGAGCTCTGGCTGTTGCGGGCCTGGTGCCGCGCGCGCGGCGGCGTCGCTCGCATGGGCGACGCCCTGGCCGCGCGCTTGCAGCAGCTCGAGGGCGACCGCGACATAATGTACAGGGTGGAGGCCGCCGAGGGCGCGCGGCGGTCCCCGAGTGGCGACCTGAAGCCGCCCGTGTACTTGGCGGACCTGAAGCCGCAGGCGATCCCCGAGTGGCCCGTCTGGCAGCAGCTCCTCAAGCTGAAGCCTCAGGCGGCGCGGCAGGTGGCGGCTTTCGTGCGCCGGGAGCGGGCGGGCGTGGGCTTGACGTGGAACCTCGCCGCGGGGCACTGGGACCTGGACCAGCAGCGCCTGCTCGCTGCGCTCGAGAGGGATCCCGCGTTGCTCGCCGCGGTGGAGAAGGACGACGCGGCCGCAAAGAATGATAAGGACGTTCTGATTGCCCTCGACGATTTCCGTGCCCGTCACGGCGGTGTCTGGCCGGACGCGTTCGCCGATCGGCGCGGGGAGCCCGATTTCAAGGAAGCGAAGCTCGCGCGGGGTGTTGCAAGGGTGGCGACGAAGTATTCGCAGGAATTCGTGCGCATCTGGTTGGACCGGACATGCAGCCAATGGCTGCGGCTGGCGGGGTGCGGGGATGAGGTGGTGGGAGGAGGGGGCGGCGGCGACGACTCTTCCGGGGGCGGCGGCGGCGGCGGCGGCGGGTCCTCTTCGGGCAGCGGTGCGAACGGTGGACCAGCGTCGGGGTCGGGCTCTGGTGCGCAGGGGCCGGGCGACGGTGGCGCGGGCGGCGACGGCGACGGGGGCGCGGGCGGGGGCGCGGGTCGGCTGCTCGGCGGCGGACCCAAGAGGCAAGCCCCCGAGGGCCCAGGGCCGCGGACTCGCGGGGCGGCGAGAAGGGACCAGGAGCGGTTGCAGCAGGAGCGGCTGCGGAAGGAAGAGGAGGAGCGTCTCAGAGGGAAGACAGTGAAGGCAGGGGACGTGGAGGTGAACGTGGCTCTGGATGACCCCCACGTGAGCGAGGAGGGCACCTTGCCGGCCTGGCTCCTGGACCCCGCGCCGTGCGTCGCTGGCAGGTGCGTCGCGCGCGTCTGGCACCCGCACCGGGGCGTGCACGTGCTCGGGCAGTGCCGGCATTCTTGCAAAGGCGAAGGGCAGTTCTGTGGGAGCCACGGCAGACCCGAGCAGCGACCTTTTGGGGAGTGGGACCCGGACCAGCGCCACAGTTCCCTGACGCGCGAGTGCCCGGAACGGTATGGCTTGGCCGTGAAGGAGGCGCGGAAGCGCGAGACGGATGCCGGCGGCGCCCCGCCCGCGCCGACCCCGGCCATCGCTGCCGCTCGCAAGGCGCGCGTGCCCAGGCTCCAGCCCGAGTATGTGGCCCTCCCGTGTGGCGAGCGCCGTCCTCTGCGGGCATTTAAAGAGGCCCCGGAGGCTCTCCCGCCGTTCCCGTGCCGCCTCTGCGACAAGAACTTCGCCACGCATGCCGGCTTCATGACGCACGTGCACGAAAAGCACCACGGGTGGCCGGAGTATAGGAAGCGCTTGTTCTACCTGGCCGAGCAGTGGCCCCAGCAGGACGACGACGTGCGGCCCGTGAGGCCCCAGGAGTGGCGGCAGTGCGTGGAGGCCTTCTCTGAGCACCTCGTCACGGGGTCTCACGACTGGCCGGCCTGCGCAGCGCCCGCCGATTCGGGGGAGGCCGCCGCCGCCGCTGCCGCGCCGGACGCGCCGCGCGCCTGGTGGAAGCCGCCAGGCGCGGACGGGGCCGTGCCGCCCGCGGGCGTGGACATGCCGCCCGTGGACTTGGACGCGCTGGGCGCTGCGCCGGCGGCGTCGGACGTCGAGGGGCCCGAGCCCGGGCAGAGTCGCCGCGCCGTGCGCTCGAGGGTCGCGTGCTGCGTCTGCGCTCGTCTCCACTGGGCGGACGAGCTGCAGCGCGTGCACTTCTGGCAGCAGCCGGACGGCGCCGGGGAGCGTTCGCTGCTCTGCGACCAGGTGCCGAAGCCGCCCGCGCGCGCCGAGCTCGAGGCGGCGAGGGGAGAGGCATCCGAGGCCGCGGGCGCGCAGGCGCAGGCCATGCGCCTGACGCAGCGGCAGCGCGCCCACGCGCTGCTGGACCCGGCACGGTACCACGCTCGGTGGCGCTTCGTGCGCGAGGGCCCCAACGGCGTCGAGCGCCCGGGCGGCATCCCCCTCGAGGAGCTGGAGGCGTCCGCAGTGCGCGACCCTGGCCCAGACGGGAAGCTGTGGCTCTTGCACAAGAAGTGCTTCAAGATTGACAGGCGCCAGTCAGACGGGGTGCTCGTGGCCGACGCGAAGCAGAAGGTGCCCATCTGCGCAGGGTGTCACGGCGCGCTCTCCAAGAGGTTGCCCACGATGCCGCCCTGCGCGCTGGCCAACGATCTCTGGATCGGTCGGCTGCCACCGCCGCTGCGGAATCTCACGCTGGGCGCGAAGCTTCTGCTGCCCATCGCGCGGGGCATCGTGCGGCGGTTCAACTGCAAGGCCGACTCTGGTGAGTGGGCTCCGATCGACCAGAAGATCAAGGCGTACGTGGGGAACTTCGTGGCGTTCCCGCAGGCGGACGGCGGCCGGCAGGTGCTGTCGCTGCCGCCGCGGGAGAGCGACCTCGTCGAGTTCGTGCAGATTGTCTTCGCGGGGTCCGACCCCGCCACCCTGCAGAAGGCGCTATTGGAGGAGCTCGGCGTGCCCCTCGCCGATTTCAAGCGCGCTTACGAGTACCTCCGCGACACGAACGAGCAGTACGCCGCGGTGCGGTGGGACGAAGAGGCCGCGCAAAACTTTGCGGACCCCGAGGGCGACGGCGATGGCGACGGCTCCTCGCTCCTGGGCCTGCCTCGCTGTCTCGCGGCGTGCGTGGCCGTGGGGGGTAAGGGCGGCGACGCTCGCCAGGAGGGCCCGGCCGATGCCGTGCAGCCCGGCGCGGGCTCGGCCCCGCCGAAGCGGACGAGTGCAGGCGCAGCGAGCGCGGAGGGCGAAGCGAACGCGGCGGCTGACGGCGGGGGCGAGGCAGGGGGCGGGTGCGGGGATCCCACCGGTGAGGACGCGGCTGGCGCTGGCGGGGAGGATTCAGAGGGCGACGAGGGCGAGGCTGGTGAGGGAGAGGGCGGCGAGGGTGTCGAGGAGGGCGAGTACTGCGCCGCCGTCGCGGACGCCGACATGCTGGCCGATCTGGACAAGCAGTGGCAGACCGTGCACCTCAGCCTCCAGAAGGCGGAGGTGATTGCGCGCGAGAAGCGGCGTGTGGAGGCACTGACGCGGCAGTTCGACGACATGGAGAATTTCCAGGACCGAGATTCCGACCTGCGCTTGGCGGAAGCCGCGAAAGAGGCCCACAAGGCTGCGAAGGCGCTCACCAACTGCAACAAGGAGGCGCTCACGAAGAAGCTGGAGCAGACGGAGCAGAAGATTCAGGCCACGCGGCCTCCTCCGGGAGTCGCCGGGAAGCGCGCGGCCGGTGGCGGCGGCGGCGGCGGCGGCGCGCCGGCCGGGGGCGCTGAGGGCGGGGGGGCGAGGCGCGCGGTGCGGGTCGTCGTGCCCACTGGAACCGAGCCTGTCAGCATGTTCTCCCCCGGTTTCTGGAGTGCTTTCGACCCCGTCGCGTTTCCCTACGGCGACGGCGTCTTCGGACTCGACAGGGAGGCGAAGTTGACGTACGACGAGTGGTGCAGGTGCCTCATGGCTCGCGAGGAGCTCGAGTACGAGGTCCCCGACGACGTCTCGGCGCCCGACGCTGCGCGGGCGCCCGCGCCCGACGCTGCGCGGGCGCCCGCCGCGTCTGAGTCGCCCGTGCCGCGCTGGCGTCGCCACGCGGACCTGCTCACGGCCCAGTATTGCCTCTGGCGCAGAAAGGCTATCATTCAGTCGGCTAGGTTATTCGTGCGCAAGCAGCGTCTGGGGGAAAGCATCGCGGACCTCGCCGCACTGACGCCGGAGGATCTGGCGCAGGTCGTGGCCGTGCTCGGCAGGGGGGCGGGCATCAAGGAGGCCCTGGGCCTCGAGGGCTTGCCCCGGAACGTCAAGAGCGCGCTGCGCAGCATGCTGCTCAGCAACCGTGATGTCGTCGGGTCCGACGCGCACCGGACCACGCTGCGGCACATCAGTACCAGCTACACCCGGCTCTTCGGGCCGCCCCTGGTGTTCACGACGCCGAACATCGCGGACACTCGGAACCTGATGGTGTCCCTGATGTACGAGGGCGCCTCCGTACAGCGATGGCGGCTGCTGGAGGAGACTGCTCCTGTGATGCCCTCAACGCGGGACATGCTGCGGCGGGTGGCCGCTGACCCGGTGTCGCAGGCCATGGTCACGAACCTCATGCTGGAACTGTTCCTGGAGCATGTCGTCGGCGTCACGCGGCAGCGCGGGGCCACGGGCGTCTCCGACGGCGTGGCCGCCACGGGGGCGTGTGGAGCGTTCGGGCTCGTCCGCGCGTTCTTCGGACCCGTGGAGTCGCAGGGGCGCGGCGGCATCCATCCGCACATCCACCTGTGGCGCCTGCACCCGATGACCGGCGCGTTCCTCGCGAAGCTGCGCGCGGGGGACGTCGAAGGCCTCGAGGAGCGTCTGAGGAGGTGGAGGGAGGCCGTGCTCGCCAGGGTCGGCAGCGTGCAGTTCGACGCGGCGGAGGAGGTGGGCCGGCAGCTGGGCTTGGACGGGCCGGACCGTCTGCCGCCGCTTCCGCTCGGCCCGCGGGATCGACGTCTCGCGTTCGCGGACGGGAAGCGAGAGGAGAGCGACCTCCAATTGAAGTACGATACCATCGCTGGCGCCTCGCGTCGTCAGCTCGGGAAGTTGTGCAAGAGGGCGTACGAAGAGGGCCGCCGCTCCGTCCGTGCTGACAACCAACTGTCCACAGAAGAGCTGCGGAATCAGGTTGCGGCCATGATGAACGTCGATCTCGTGGAGGAGCGGGCGATGCTGGAGCAGCAGCCCGCAATAGAGGGTCCGCTCCGGCAGCGACCGTTCGCGCCGCTGGCAGATCCAGAGCCCGATCCCCATGAGCAGCGGGCACAGTACCCGGCGGTATTTGGAGAGCCTCTCACGGGTGCGCACGTGACGCTGCAGCCGCAGTACCGCCGCAAGCCTGCGTACCGCGTGGTGCGCGCGGACGGCGCCGCGGCCATGCACTTTGCTGAGTGCCCGGGGGATGAGGCGCGGACCTGGGCGCGCTGCTTCGCGCGGGACGCGCGCAAGTGTATCATCCGTGGCCACCTGCACAGGTGCGGTCCCACGTGCTGGAAGCACAAGACGAACGACGATGTGCCTCAGCACTGCAAGGTGTGCCGGCTCGGCTTCTACCACGAGTACGAGACTGCGGTCTACAGCCACCCGTCCAGGAAGCGTCCTGCCGCCGCCTTCGTCTGGCGGCGCCTGCGCAAGGGGAAGGATTTGGTGCTTCCGGAAGATGCGAAGGTTCAGTACGCGTGCGGTCCGTTGGAGGAGGGGGAGTGGAACCCTCCTGGCGAGCGCCTGGATCTGGACGACGTTCCGGCTGAAGGCTACGGCCCGTGGCCGCACCGCTGCAACAGGTACGGCAGAGCTGGTCGCGTCGACGTGGTGCGGTACCACCCGTACCACGGGAGCACGAACCCTGTGGGCCAGGTGTGTCTGCGGAGCAACCTGGACGTCCAGTGCCTGGACCGCGTGGTGCTCGACCTGCCGGGCGACGACAGCGTCGGGGCGCGCCCGCCAGCGACCCTGTTGTGCCGCCGCCTCCGGAGCCCGGTGCGTTCGCCGAGCCTGTCGGCGAGGCATCGGACGCGCTGGCTGGCGCCGGGACTGGCGGCACCGGTTGCGACGAGGGCACTGGGCAGAGCGGAGGTTCCACGGGTTCCGGGGCGTCGGCCGCAGCGCAGGGCGGGGGCGGGGCGGCCGAGGGGGCGGCGCGCGCGGCTGCGGCGGGGGGCGGGCGCGTGCCCGTGGGGCGCCGCCTCGGCCTGCCCAGGGGAGGAGGTTTGCTCGGCGGGGCGCCGACCACGATGGACGATCCGAACGCGGGGGATATCTGGGGCTTCAGAGAAGAGGATGACGAGCCGTGGGATTTGGCCGATGCGTATGGCTTGGATCCGCCGCCTCCGCCGACGCCGGAATTCGAGGACATCGCTGGGTTCAGCGCGGCTTCGTGTTACGACGGCAGCCGGCCCGGGTTCGTGTTCAAGAAGGGGGAGCAGGGCCTGGGCTACTACAGCGACCGGCGCGCGGAGCGCGAGCTGCCAGAATCAGCCGTCGAGACAGAGCCGAGGTCGCGGGCGCCAGGCCGCGCCGCGTCGCGCGCGGCGGCGTCTGGCAGCCCTGCATCGAGCGCGCCCGCGTCGCCCGCCGCCGCCGCAGCTGCTGGCGCGAGCGGCAGCGGTCCGCCCGGCAGCCTGCGGGAGCACGTGTTGCACTCGCTGGAGGCCGTGTTCATGGACGCCATCAATATGGCGCACTACCAGACGGACTACACGACCAAGGCGGGGCCGATCGCGGGAGACCTCGGAGTGCTGCACGCGCAGAGCACCGGGTTGGAGTGGCTCCGACTCCAGCAGAAGGCGGAGCGGGAGGCGGATGAGGCGGCGGAGGCGGAGGGCGAGGAGGACGTCGACGGGGCCCGGGCCGCTGCTGCCGCTCGTCGCAGCGGCTGGGGCGGAGTGCTCGACTCTGCCAGGCGAACTGTCATCAAGCTCACGACCAGCTCGCACCGGGCGCTCCTGAAGAAGCTGCCCGAGATGATGTTCCAGATGCAGTATGGCCACGAGTGCTATTGCTCCCATGACACCTGGACTCTGTATTGCAAGGGGATCGTGGCGCTGGCGTTCCAGGCAAGCTCCGCCGTTCATCAGAAAAAGGACGACTTCTGGACCGACCCGCGCGCAGACCACATCGAGGTGGACCAGCCGGCCGCGGGAGAAGTGGACGGCGAGGGGGGCGGCGGTGTCATGGATGCGCTGGACGAGGCGCGCGCAACGCTGCACGCCCGTGTCGTCGACGGCGTTGTCGGGGAGGGCGCGGCTGCCGGTGCTGCTGGGGGGGGGCAGCCCGAGCAGGAGCAGCAGCAGGGTGTCGAATACAGCGCGCGGCTGGACCACGACATGAAGATGGACTGGCTGCATCGCGGCGACAGGGAGCCCCTGAAGTCCATGGGCATGTACCATTACGCCATGTACGTGTACACCGCGCAGGCCAACCCGCTCCACTTCGACCCGCAGGACTTCGAGACGTACGCGTTCGCGGACACGCACCCGGCCGCCGCCTCCCGAGTGCAGAAGCTCCGCGTCGGCGCGCCGTTCAGGGTGCCCAAGTTCTTCGGCTTCACGATGCCTTCGAAGGAGAAAGACCCAGAGGTGAACGCGCTGTTCAAGTCTGTGATTTTCCGTCCGTTGCAGCCGGCTGAGAAGGGGGCTGCGGCCTGGGCGCCCTACAGGGCCGGTGTCAACGCGGTCGGGAAGCATCGGCCTGCCTGGGAGGAGTGGTGGGCGAAGCAGGTGGCGTTGTCCAGGCAGTACGAGGAGT
Source organism: Prorocentrum cordatum (assembly GCA_963575745.1). NCBI lineage: Eukaryota > Dinophyceae > Prorocentrales > Prorocentraceae > Prorocentrum > Prorocentrum cordatum. Next base: position 47,600 of record CAUYUJ010003952.1, read on the forward strand.
GCGAGCGGCGAGCTGGAAAGTGGTTCACGATCGAGGACATTGATCTGAAACGCGGCTCAGAGGAGGGCCCGGGCCATTTTGCACAGCAACCCAGCGCCGCCGAGTTCATGGCACGCTGGACCGTCCAGGTCGCGACGAACCTCGACGTGGAGGCGGAGGCGAAAGGGCGGCCGCGAATCAAGATCCGTCCGGAGGCCAAGGATTTCGAGGAGTCTGCTGAGCTGCAGGCAGTGGGGAATCGGCCTGCCGGGGAGGCGGACGAGGAGGAGGGGGCGGGCGCCGGCGGCGGAGCGCCTGACGGTTTGGCTCAGGAGGTGGACGAGGGCGAGGCGGACGAAGCGTGGGCGGCGCACCGACAGATGCCCGCGTTCGCCGTGCCGGATAGCCAGGTGCCCGCGGTGGCCCAGTTGGAGCAGATTCGTGGGTCGTCGCAAAGCTTGGTCTATAAGAATATCTTCCTTGAGGGCTATGCGAAAGACCATAAGCCTCAGCCTGCTGCCGCGAGTACTGGAACGCAGACGGGCTTCTGCGGTCTCGACTTGGGCGACTCTCAGTTCGAGGAGGGCAAAGCACAGCAGAAGGAGGCGTTCCGATACAGGAAAAAGGGAGCTGAGGGCTTGCCTGGGGATGGCGACGGGCGGAGCGGCCTCGCGGGTTCGGCGCCTGCCGTGCTCGTGCCTGGTCGGCCGCCGCCGCCCGCGGTTGCCGGCGACGCGGAGCCTCCGCGGCGGGCGCGCGACATCGCGGAGGGGCTGTTTAACGAGTGGGCGACCAGGGCGGACAACCCCGTGACGTTCAATAAGGAGCAGAAGGCGGTGGTCGCCCTGGTCGTGGGCCAGGTGGAGGCCATCGTGGCATACCAGCAAGATGTGGACAGCGGAAAAAGCCCCAAGCCGGTGGAGCAGATGGCTCTCCTGCTGCACGGGGAGGGCGGGACGGGGAAGACGGAGGTGGTGAAACTGCTGCGACGTCTGCTCAACGAGGTGTTCGGCGCGGGATCGGAGATCGCCGTGGCCTCGTCGAACAGCGCTGCGCGCGTCATCGGGGGGGAGACGATCCACAGCGGCTTCGGGCTGAGCGGCCAGCAGGCCATGACCATCGCTAGGCTTTCGGGGCAGAAAGTCGATGACATCGTGGACCGCATGAACGACCTCAAGGCCGTCATCGTGGAGGAGGTGTCCATGGTGCCGCCCCAGCTTCTCGGCGCTGCATCGTTTCGCATGTGCAAAGCCCGTAAGGCTAAGTATAATTGCGATGTGAACCTGTACATGGCGCGGGGGCACATGTTCGGGAAGGTTCCGATTGTCATGTTCCTGGGGGATTTTTATCAGCTGGGGCCGGTGAGCGGCAAGGGCAGAAGGTCTTCCTTGCTGCAGCGTGAGTCGCCCGAGGCGCCGATTCACGTCCGCAATGGGCAGTCCATGTTCCTGGACGGTGTCACCCACGCCATGTTTCTGTACGAGACGCACCGCTTCAAGGACCGTCTCGTTACTCCGCACGCGCCCTGCCCCTTCATGCCCGGGTTCTTGAAGACCATGAGGCAGGGCAAGAAGTTTACGGCCGAGCAGAAAATGGTGGTGCAAGGGTGGGTGGTCCGACCCGGTAAGAACGACAAGCGGCTGCAGGACCCCCATGTCAAGGACGGGTTCGAGATGGGCATCGCCTGGGAGGCCGTGCACAGGCAGATGCAGTATCGGGCCGTGCGAGAGGCCAGGGATAAAGGGCAGATGCTGCTGTACGTGCAGGCCGTGGACCTGCCTCCAAACAGGGACTTCGTTGAGGAGCATTACAAGGCCATGCTGCAGGTGCCGAACGTGAACAACACTGGTCACCTCATCGGCATGTGCCCGCTGTACATCGGCATGCGTGTGCGGCTGAACGTGAAGTTGTCGGCGAAGCACCAGATCGTGCAGGACGCCGTGGGGGTAGTCAAGGACGTGAGGTTCCACCCGCAGGAGTTCGAGACGCCGGACGCGGATTGGCGCGAAAAGAAGCTTCACGACGCCCACCGGCTCGGTTATTATCGATGCAAGCGTTTGCCGCGCGGTGTCCTCGTCGAGTTTGATGGCCTCAAGAAGGACTTTGGGTTCGGGCAAGGGGTCGTGCAGATCGCGCCGCACAGGGCGTCCTGGGAGTGGAATCATCACTACGACGACGATGGCGAGCGAAAGCTTCGGAAGGTGAAGGTTACGATGTACCAGATCCCGTTGCTGCCAGAGAAAGTTCGCACCGTGCAGACTGCGCAGGGCCTGGGTATGGATGCGGCCACCATGGTGCTCCAGAAGCCCATGAACATGGGCGCCGATGACTGGTGGCTGCACCTGTACGTCATGCTCAGTCGCGTTCGCGTGGCCCACCGCGTGCTCGTCTACAACCTGCCGCCCTGGGACATCCTGCAGCGGGGCCCGCCGCAGTACGTCCGCGAAGGGGTCCAACGCTTTGAGAAAAAGATGGGGGAGAGTTTCGAAATCGCGAAGCAATGGGCGCAGGATTACGGCTGGGACGTGGGGGATGGGCCCGCCGCACGGGGCGCCCAGGAGTCGAGCTCGGCGCCCGCGCCGCCGCCGGTGCCGCCGCCGTCGCCGCTGGGCCCGTCTCGTGACGCGGGGAGCTCGGCGGGCGTCGGTGAGGGGGCGGGCGACGACGACGACGACGACGGATCAGCTCCTTCGGACGGGGAGGCGGCCCCTGCGGCGTCTGTGCATACGCCTCTGCCCTCGCACGCGCTGCGCCCGGGCCAGGCTCTGACGGTGCCGCCGGCATACATTGCGCCGGACGCTGGGCCTGCGGGGCGGGGCAGGGGCCGCGGCCGCGGCGGCGACGCGACGGGGACCGGAGATGCGGCGGCGGCATCGTCGACGGGGAGCGCTGTTTCGCGGGGGCGCGGGCGCGCGGGTGGCGGCCGCGGTGCTGGTAGGGGCGCCGTAGTGCCGAGGGATCTTTGGGGGGACATGTTTCGCACGGCGGCGACTGTTGGCGATGGTGCAGAGCCGCCAGAGCTGCTCCCGCTGGACCGGGATCTGTGCATGGCAGCCTACGGCGTGTCCCAGGAGGATGTCACCAGGGAGCTGCAGTGGCACTGCGGCCACGGCTCTGGCGTGGGCATCGCAAACCTCGGCAATACTTGCTTCGTGAGCGCAGTCGCGCAGGTGCTGCTGCGCCTGGCTCCCTTCCGTCGGCTTCTCCACGAGCACGGCCAGAATTGCCCTGTGAACACAGAAACTTGCCCGGTGTGTGCGCTCGGAGCTCAGGCCGCGGCTCTCTCTGTCCAGGGCGTGGGGGTCGACGCCGTCGCGCCGCTCGCTACTGCCGCGCGCGCGGGGCTTTTCGGTCAGCGAGAATTCACAGAATTCGATCAGCAAGGGAGACCGAAGCAATGCGACGCGTCAGAGTTCTTCCTGGCCGCCCTTCGTGCTGTCACCGAGGCTGGATATCAGGTACCGACACCGCATCACGGTGCGCGCACTGCGCTCCAGCAGCACGTTTGCGGCATTGCGTTGCGGCAGCGGAGGCGATGCGACGTGTGCCGGGCAAGTTCGGACACGGGGGTGATTGATTCGCGCTTGAAGCTGGTCCCTTCCGAATTGCTCGGCCCCGACCACCGGGGGGCCTGCGATCTGGAGGATTTGATCCGACTGGAATTGAGGCATATTGGCGGGCCAGGTCAAGGATGTCCGGCGCACGCACACCTCAGTCGTGCGCAGAGGGAGGCGGCCGGGGTCTGTCAAGGCATCAGGGTGTATACGGGCAATCGCTGGGAGCGATCGCCGCCGGTGCTCTTCGTGACCGTGGAGCGGGTGGTCACGCGCGCTGATCGGAGCGAGTGGTACGACAGACGCCCTGTGCGCTTTCCTCAGATTCTGCGGCCTGTGGATGCCGAGTGCGAGTACGATTTCTCTGGGGTCGTTGTGCATCAGGGCGAAAGCGCGAAGAGCGGCCATTATTATGCGTGTGCAGCCGTGGGTGTGAACGAATACGCCAAATTCGACGACGAAGCTGTTCAGCCCAGGACTTGGGCGCAGATTGCCAGAGACCACCAGGTGCACGTTGGCGCCTATGTGTTTGCGTATGTGCGCAGGGCGGGTCCGCGGGGCGGAGGCGGCGGGCGCGCGGCGGCGGGGTCTCCGGGGGGCGCCAGCGGCAGCGGTGGTGCGGGACCCTCTGGGGCGCCGCCGGCTCCGCCGACTGCGCCTCTCGGGCATGCAGGCGGGCGCGCGGAGGGGTCTGCGGGGAGCGGCGATGGCGGCGGCGGCGCTGCTTCCAGCGCCCCTGCCGCGCCGTCTGCGCCGCCGAGTGCGCCCGCCGGGCAGCAGGCGTCGGGGGGCGAGCCACCGGGCAAGCGGCGTCGGGCGGGTGGCGGGGATCCTGGCGCTGGCGACGGGGGCCCCGGCGCTTCGGGGCAGCCGCAGCAGCCATTGCGCAGGGGCAAGAAGCGCGGGCTGTCCCCGCCGGCTCTGGGCAGCACGGGCGACGAGGACGACGACGCTGGCAGGGCCGCTGGCGTTCCGTCCGCGGACCCGGCTCCTGCTGGAGTCCAGCCAGGCGCGGGGGCGTCGCTCGCGGGGGACGAATGGCGTCGCTTTACGCCAGAAAACATTGACACCGCGAAGTGCATGGCTCGTACCTGGGCGGACGGAGCTGGCGGGCAATGCCGGAGCGCGCCAAAGCAGGGATGCGGGGATCTGTGCGGGCAGCATTTCAAGCAGCAGCACAAGGATGGTTGGCATGGGCGTGTGGACGGGCCCATCCCGGAGGGAAAGTTGAAGGTGTTCAAGGAGAAGAACGCAGGCAAGGCCCCGCGTGCGGCGCCCGCGGCTGAGGCTGGCGCGACTGGCGAGGGCGCGGGGCGGGCCGCGGTCGTCACGCGAGCAGGTGCTGGGTCTGCCAGCGGAAGCGGGCGGGGGGGGGCGGCGCGTGCAGAGGCGGCTCCGGGGGGAGGGCATGCAGGCAAGGCCCCGCGCGCGGCGCCCGCGGCCGAGGCTGGCGCGAGTGGCGCGCCCGCGGGGGGGCCCGCGGAGGGGCGATCCGCCAAGGTGCCCGCCAGCGATGGCGTCGCCGCGAGGGCGCCGACAGGGGGCGGCGACGGTGCTGGAGGGGCTGGCGCGCCCAGTGCGGCTTCGGCCCTGTCGTCGGGCGAAGAGCGCGGGGAGCGTGGCAGCCGCGCGAGCACGCGGGATATCGCTGCCGCTGCTGCGGAGGATCGCGCGCGGCAGGAGGATCCTGATGAGAGGCGGCAGCGCCTGGCCATCGCCGAGCACAACCAGCGGCAGGACTTGATCGGCGAAGTCGTTGGAGCTTTCGTGGCGCGTCGGGAGGGCGTGCCCGTCGGAATTGGCAGGTGGACTGAGGAGAGGCTGCGACAGACGTTGCGCCGCCTGCGCGGGGGCGGAGATGACGAGCCAACGATCGTGGCGGTGTCGGACGCGGCTCTCTGAGAGCTGCGCCTCGTGTGCAGCGGCGCTCGCCGGCCCTGGGTGTGCCGTTGACAGAGCTCTGCCGTTCAAGCGCACCGGGCGCTTGGGCTGCCACTGGAGGTTGGCACGGGCGCCCTGTAGGCGCGTCCGTCTTGCATGTGTGTTCTTGTGTGCCTGTGTGCATGAGGATGTTTTGTCAGTGCGTGAGTGTGTGTGCGCTGGCGTGTGTTTGTGTTTGCCTGTGTGTCTGCTGGCGTGTGTGTGTAAGTGTGTGTGTGGGTGTCTTTGTGTCTGTGTGTTTGTGGCTCTGTTTGTGTGTCTGTCTGTGTGTCTGTCTGTGTGTCCGTGGGTATGTGTGTGTGTTTGTCTGTGTGTCTGTATGCATCTCTGTTTGTATCTCTTTTTGTGCGCGTGTCTGTTCGTGTGTGTGTGTGTGTGTGTGTAAGAGTGGGCGCGTGTGGATGTGAGTGTGCTCGAGCGTGTGTGTGTATCTGTGTGTGTGTGTGTCAGTGTGTTTGTGTGTGTCTGGTGTGTTTGCGTGTTTGTGTGTGTGTGTGTGTGTGTGTGTGTGTGTGTGTGTGTCCGCGGTGTGTGTGTGTGTGATATGTGTTGTGTGTTTGTGTTTGCGCGTTTGCGCGTGGGTGTCGACCTTTGCGTGTGGATGTGTGTGTGTGCGTGTGTGTGGAGCATGCTTGCGTACGTGTGCGACACTGCGCGCTCCCTGAGGAAAATTGCGTGTGTGCCCGTGTGCGTGCGTGTGTGTGTGTGTGTGTGGGCGCATGGCGCTGGCACCCCCGCCCCTTCCTGCCCCCCCCTCTCCCCCTCCACCCCTCTCCCCGGCGCTCCGCGAGGGCGGAGTGGCTGGAGTGGAGGGAGGGCCGGCCCCAAAATGGGGCGGTGCCTCCCCTCTCCGGAGCGCCGGCGGGGAGGGCGGGGGCGCGTGGGGGGGGCTTGGGGGCGCGGTGGAAGAGTGCGCTGACCAGTCGGGGAATGAGTCTGTCACAACGTTGTCGTCTGTGCGTGGTTATCCGTGGGTGTTCGCCATTGCGTCTATGTGTGCGCTTGTGCGTGTGTGTGTATGTGTGTGTGTGTGGGGGTGGGTGGGTGGGTGGGTGGGGGGGGGGCGCGTGTGTCTCGTATGTGTGTGTGTGTGTGTGTGTGCCCCTGCGTGTGTCTGGGTGCACATGCGCGTGTGTGTGTGTGAGTGTGTGTGCGTTTGCGTGTGGACGTGTGTGCGCTCGTGTGTGTATGTGTGTATGTGTGCGTGTGTGTGGAGCATGCTGGCGTGCGTGCGTGCTCTTGTGTATGTATGGATTTGAGTTTGTCCGTGTGTGTACGCGTGTGCGTGCTTATGCGCGTGTGCTTGCGTGTGTGATTGGTTCTTTGCTATCCTGCGTCTGTGTTCGTCTGCGCATGTGCCGCCGTCCGCGCGCCCCCTCCTCCCCCCTCGCCCCCCTCGGGCGCTCCGCGAGGGCGGAGTGGTTGGAGTGGAGGAAGGGCGGGCCACAGAATGGGGCGGTGCCTCCCCCCTCTGGAGCGCCGGCGGGGAGGGCGGGGGCGCTCCGTGCCCCCCGTGTGTGTGTGTACTCTTGTGATCCGCGTGCGTGTGCGTGTCCGTGTGTGTGTGTGATATGTTGTGTGTTTGTGTGTGCGCGTTTGCGCGTGTGTTTTGACCTTTGCGTGTGGATGTGTGTCTGTCTGCGTGTGTGTGTATTTGTGCGTGTGTGTGTGGAGCATGCTGGCGTATGTGTGTTCTTGTGTATGTATGTGTGTTTGTGTGTTCGCGTTTGCGCGTGTGTGTGGACGTTCGCGTGTGGATGTGTGTGTGCGTGTGTGTGTATGTGTGTGTGTATGTGCGCATGTGTGTGGAACATGCTGGCGTACGTGTGTACTCTTTTGTATTAGTCTGTGTGTCTCCGTGTGTGCGTGCCTATGTGCGTGTGCTTGCTTGTGTGACTGCCTGTTTGCTATCCTGCGTCTGTGTTCGTATGCGCATGTGCGTGTGCGCGTGCGCGCGCGGTGTGGTGCCGCCGTCCGCGCGCCCCCCCTCCCCCCTCCCCCCTCCCCCCCCCGGCGCTCCGCGAGGGCGGAGTGGTTGGAGCGGAGGGAGGGCCGGCCCCAAAATGGGGCTCAAGGCTCAAGGCTCAAGGCGTCGCCAAAAGGCTCGCAGAATACTGCCTGGGGAACCTCCTCTTCTGCGAACCTTGTGTGCCTGCTTTCCAATTTTGCTCCACACCTATCACTATTGTGTACGGTATCCTCTTTGTATTGTTGCTGCTCTTCCAATATAGTCGTATCAAAGGGAGCCTGATCGAGTGAGAAACGATTCATTGAAGAAGTGGAAGAATATTGTTGTTCTCTCTTGACAATCACGTCGTATCTAGGGGAGCCTGATCGTGGGTGGAATCGATTCATTGAAGTAGTGGACAAATATTATTGGCGAGTGTGCATAAGAGAAGCACGAAAGTGCTGGCGTAGACGTAGACACAGGACTCAGCAGGTGTTAAAATGGCGTCGGTCCCTCATTCTCAAATGTCGGCTGCAGAGGGTGCTGAACATGTATCAGACGAGGAATTCGAGAGGAATGTTAAACATCGAGGCGATGATCTACGGAGAGAGAGGGAGGAACTGATCTCGAAGGAGACAAACCCATCCCTTGCGGCTCTTCTTCGACTTGGTTTCACGAATGAGGAGAGAACCACGTCTCTTGTCAAGCAGTGTGAGGCCACAGAGAAGAAACTGGCACAGATTGATGAAAAAGTCCAGACACAAGACGAACGTATACAAAAGCTAGAGCAGATGATGATGTATCCGCCTCAACCTCCTCCTGGTTTAGTGGGCACCGGTAATGCATCTAATGCTTCTCAGGTGTCAGAGCGTAGTTTTTCGGGAGATTCTGAGAATATGAAGATGGCGAGGAGAATGTGGAAGCCAGAATTCTTGGAAATCAAAGGTTGGGTGAAAAACTGGAGCAATCCCAAGAAACGCAGTGAGGAAATGCTGGGCCAGAAAGATCTTCAGACATTGGTATCGAATATGGTTGATGCCCTACCAGAGGATACGAAGATGTGTGTGGACAAAGATCGTACTATTCGGCTCAATGCTGGACGAACGTTGTATGGTCAGGGGAGGGTGGGGGTTCGAACAGGCACAACTGGTGATATTCTATGGTTATGGAAGAAACACTTGGATGAGCTGCTCACCTCCCCAGAGGCTGACAAAATACTTGCAGGGATGGACCAGCAAATCGTACCAAGCAAAATCAAGATTTTGGTTGATGCCCCCCCATGGAAACGTCCACACATCAAGCAGGTTAGCCGATTTCAGGGTATATTCAAAACGCTTGCCCATCCGAGCTTTGTTCCTCTGCGTGGTGAAATGGGCCCCCCACGTTCCTCGATCTATGTGCATTCGGTAGATTCTAAACCATTTCTCCTGGCGGAATGGAAGGGTGAGTCTTGGGAGATCTTCGAAGAACAATGGGCGACAATGTGTGCTAAATATGATATCAAAGACGTAACGATCACGAAAATGAAAGAGGAGTTAAGTAAAAACTGAGGACGTGCTCGACGGAAAAACCTGACTATCATTTCTTGGAATATCCAGAAGGCAGGAGTGAGGAACTGTAGAGGAGCTGAGATTTTGGGACAACTTCGTAGCTGTCACGGAGGCTTGTTCGCATTGCAAGTGAGTGATTTTCTTCCCAGAGCCGAGATTGCACGTCTAGGATGGGACCAGAGAGTTTCATCATGTGGGAAAGCTGCCCTAGTGTTCGACAATGCATGGAAATGTTGTATCAAAGAATTCGTTTGCTCGTATCCTCGTTTCGTCGTAGGAGGCTTCAAGACTGCTACTTCGAGGCTGGTGATCACCAGCATGTACCTTCCAGATGTTTCGATCCCGAATGCTTTTGATATGTGGCAGCAAACCCTGACCAACCTCAATATGGTCCTCAGGGAGATGGTTGCCACGAAGCTGCCAGGTGCCTGCATCATTGTTTGCGTGGATGCTAATGTGGAATTGGTGGGGAGGAGTACGGGAGTTCATCGAGGAGTTGAATATATTATGACAGGAAGTGGTGTGGATGGAAAGGAGGAAGGAGGCGACAGCACGGCGGAGAGGAGGAGGGAGAACGACAGATGGAGGATGAGGCATGCGCTGGAATGCTTTATGCAATCGTACGGGCTCTGTGCTGCCAACACTTTCGGCGACCGTGCAGTGACGTGGGAGAGCTACGCGCGAGCACACTGTCGCCTTGCTAGAGCACCAGAGCTGCGGCCACGAGTATTAGATTAGGTTCTGGTCCCTCATGGTTGGGAAATTATTGAATGTAAGGCATCCTTTCGTTTGCATAGAGGAGGGAAGACTCAGCGATCCCGTCTGAGTGAACATAAACTCTTGGAAGTTTGTGTTCGTTCCCCTGTCGTCCATTGTCCCCGTTTCTCCGCTAAACCCCGTGATAAAAGCTATGTGGGATATGAGCCAAACACGTTCACGGATGAGATGATCGCGAGAGCTTCGATGGACTCGTTTGTTGACAATGCCAGGTGTTCCTCAGTAAGTGGTAATCCTCTGGGGGCCAGCTGTTTGTCACGACAGATCAAATCGAGCTTTACTCGGGATGAGGTGGAATATAAGACAAGAGATGACAATGGTATTAAACAGCCTGTGCGCCCTTATAGACTCCAGAGGTTGATTGAACTCCGTAGGGGAACCCCACCTGGGCCAGAAAGGAAACAGATCACAAAAGTTTTGAATGGCTATCGCCGTCTATACCGCCGTCTTCGTTTGGAGTATGAATTACCACCGTCAAGGAAAAGGAAGAGAAACCGTCTCTATAACCTGGAAGGAGTGGAGGACAGAGAGATATGGAACAAAGTTATCTGGCAGATGCTCAAGAATAAGGTATCGTGTGCCCAGACTCGTGTTGCCAATCTAGAGGTGCTGCAGTCTCTCAGACAGGCTGCGGAGCTGGAGGCTCCACCATGCACCATCACGCTGGCGAATATGCTTTGCTGCAGGGGAAGAATGCAGCGTAACCGCGCGACGGGGACTGGTGGAGTGCCTGCAGAGATGCTCCTTCGATTGTCGTGGAAAACGTTGAGAGAGGTGCGAAGGATATTCGAGGCTGTATTTCATAGACAGATTCCGTGCCCTGATTGCTGGAGGGAGATCATAGTGAGTGTGATGCCTAAAAGTCAAAACACCACGGATGCAAAGGAAACGAGACTACTGTGTATTCAAAACGCGTTATCTAAACTTTATTCTATGTGTGTGGTCAAGTTAGCGGAGGATTATATGGAGGAGGTGGGGATGTTTCGGAGATTTGGTGTGTATGGATTTGTGAAAGGACGGAGGCCATATGAGATTACGACTGCATTGAAACACTTAGGTCAACATGCTAGCAAATATCAGCACGCAGATGATCAATTACATGTTGCTCTCGCAGATGTTTATCAAGCTTTTGATCATTGTACGGTTGCTAACTTCAGTTCTGCCATGGCATATTGTAGTATACCATATGTTATCCAACATGCGATGATTGAGTCCCTGGTCTATAGTGATGTGGAGATCTCGTGTGAGAATCTCGACTTCGAGCGGTTCTCAAAGGTGTCCTGGGATCGCTGTATACGTACGGGTGGACCTGAAGGACCGTTTGCCTTTAATTTTATTGCCGTGGCGATGTGGGGGGAACTGTTCGAGAAATGGGATGAACAGAAGTTGGGGTATAGGGTCGAGTTTCGAGCGAGTGCGAGGGACGAAAACGGGAGCGTCGAAACGGTGTCGATTTACTTGAATCATGCCTTATGGGCTGATAACATCGTTGTCCTGGCGAACTCGGCGTCGGATTTGGCTCAGATGATGCTGGCAATGACACACTCACTTGAGAAATACAGTATGCGATGGAAAGAGGCGTCTCTGGAGTATTTAGTTTTCGGTGAACCTCTAGAGTATGATGAGAATGAACACATCGTTCCGACCATGGACCTGGTGATCAAAGGATTTCAGGACCCAGAACGTGAATTGAGATTTCGCAGAAGGGCTGAGGTTCATCTCCTAGGAGTCTGTATTCCAGCTATATTTCCTCGATATCATGCGGATGTAGCGTACAGATTGGACAAAGGAAGACAGGCCTTCTATGTTGACATCAAGTTCTATACCAGCAGATGTATACCATTGAGGGAAAAGTATTCTAGATATCAACAGCTTGTTCAGTCGACAGTATTGTATGGATTAGATGGAGTAGCAGCAGATGAAAGTTCGATTGAGAGACTTCATGTGTTTGAGGGAGAGTGCTTGCTCAGAATATTGAGAACGAGACATCTTCCTGATGAGCCGTGGGACGAGTATACACATCGGAAGTACAGCCGATGTAGGAAAGCTTTTCATGATCATGGGTATCAGTCGCTGGTGCAAAAATTCTTGTATCGTCAGTGGTTGCTTGCATTGGATGTGGTGTCGTTTGCAAAATATCTACCTCATGACATGCCGCAGAGTGACAGAGCATGGAGGGACTCAAGGTTGGCAATGCTTGCATACGGAATCCGATATGATGAATGGCGGCAGAATTTTGGGGATATCATGCACAGATATAACTCGAAAAGAAAACGGTCAGAGGAGGGAAGCTACCGCAAAAGGAAAAGAGGGATTGACGCGACGGGTCTACATACATGGCACTATCCTTTCGAAAAATATTGGGGTGATCAGTGGTGGAGAGATTTCCAGCCTGATAGCTGGAGAGAGTTTGCAATATCTACGGTGGGTGAGGAGAAGTTCAGCTTGTTCCAATCAAATGTTAAAGGATCAGGAGGGAGACGTACTGTGTATGATATGGAAGAGGAGGGTGGAAATGAGGCAACACGTAAACGAAGGAGGAAGGAGGAGGAGGTCCAGAATGAAATCATCACCAGACGTTTAGCAATAACAAACATGAAAGCAACAGAATGGGATTTCAAAACACATGGTTTTGGAGTGGAGATCTGTGGGGATTCTCTTCTTATCATATCTTGGCTCCTAGGGAGGTGGGCGATAACTGACTACACGTATCGAAAAAGAATAGGCTATATCATTGACATCATGAGCGGTCTGACGGAGATCTATGGAGTTCGGGCACCTTCGAATGGCTGGGATCCTTTTAAGCATGAGTTTCGGGAAGTAAATGAGCATGCGGATCGACTCACACATGATGCCCGCGAGGGCAGATCACACGAATGGAAGCGCTCTTTTTGCATGACACACACATGGACATATAACACCTATCGCATTGAGGGGGTCCTTCGATGGCGGTAAATCTGAGGATGGAGTAGGATGTGGTGCATGGCTCGAGGCGGCGTTCATATCCAGGTCCGACAGGATCGAAGGAAAGTTTTCGACCGTGTCCTGGCAACTCGTCTGGGAAAAAGCATGGTTGATTCCGTCGGAGAGCGCAGTCACACAGGCTGAATTATCCGCAGCAGAGTGTACGGTACACAACATCGTTCGTTTGCTTGGTGAGTTTGAGTCTTACTTTACTTGATCGTGGATTGTTAAAGATTGTGCTCACACGGATGAATAAGAGTTTGGTTTCTCGTGTACTGCCCGCGTGTTTGACGCGGATGATATCTCATGAGCTTCGCTCTTGTCATCTGTCCGTGTGCTTGGCACAGTTTTGACTCGCATGATCATGCAAATAAGAGTCTCTGCCGAGACGGACACTGCGACTGGGCCGTCAGGCCCGTGAGTGTCGTTGCCAGACAGCCAGCCTCCCCCCTCCGGAGCGCCGGCGGGAAGAGCAGGGGGGGCGGGGCGCGCAGGGGCGGCAGGGGGGTGGCGGGGGCGGAGAGCGCTGACCAGTGTGGGGATGGGTGTGTAAGTGCGACGTCGTCAGTGTGTCCGTGTCTGTGGATTGTGTGTGTGTGTGTGTGTGCGTGTGTGTGTGCGTGTGCGTGTGCGTGTCTGGCAGGTGGTGTGTGTGGGGGCGCGTGTGTGTGTGTGTGTGTGTGTGTGGCTGTGTCTGCGTTTGTCTGTTTGTGTGTGTGTGTGCGTGTGTGCGTGCGTGTGTGTGTGTATGTGTGTGTGTGTGTGTGCGTTTGCGTGCGTGTGTGCGCGCGCGGTGCAGGCGCCGCCCGCGCCCCCCCCCCCCATCCCCCCCCCAGCGCTCCGCGAGGGCGGAGTGGATGGAGTGGAGGGAGGGCCGGCCCCGACATGGGGCGGTGCCTCCCCCCTCCGGAGCGCCGGCGGAAATGGGGGGGGCGGGGTGCGCGGGGTCGCGAGGATTTCGCGGGGGAATGAGGGCGCTGAGCAGCGGGGGATCGGTTTGTGAGTGCGAGGGCGTCGGTTCGTCTGTATCTGTAGATGTTTGCGTTTGTGTGTGTGTGTGTGTCTGGCAGGCAGGTGTGTGTGTGTGTGTGTGCGTGTGTGTGGCCGCGTCTGTGTGTGTGTGTGTGCGTGTGCGTGCGGGTGTGTCTGTGTCTGTGTCTGTGTTCGTGTCTTTCTGCGCGCGCGTGTGTGTGTGTGTGTGTGTGTGTGTGTGCGTGTGATTTTTTGTTGGTGCGTGTGTGTGTGTGTGTTTGTGTGCGTGTGTGTGTGCGTGTGTGTGTGTGCGTGAGGGGGTGCCCGCGCGCGAGTGAGCGCGCGTGGTTGTGAGTGCGTGCCCGCGTGAGATTTTGTGTATATTCGCGTGCGCGCGCATGTGCGTGCGCGCGCTCGTGCCCGGTGCGTTGCCGCGCTTGCTGACGTCGATTGTATTTTCGCATGCTTGTCCATCTGTACATGTCTACCTACATGTTCGCTTCCGCGGCAGCATCGCTCTCGCGCGCTGAAAGACGCACTACAACTCGTACATGTATGTGTCCATTTTATTATTCGAAATATTTCACCGTGCGCACTCCAGAGATACGCGTGGACTTATGACACGTGGCTAGGAGCTCTACGAGGGACGTTGGCGTTGTCATAATCGTGCATATCGTGAGCGTGTACACAGGTGTGTCAATGACATGTACGCACTTAGCCTTTCACACCGAGCACGGGCATCGAACGTTGGGAGAGACATATTTGTACATGAATTTCGTGAAGCAAACACCCGAGCAGACGAACTTACTCATTTGGCCAGGGATGGCCACACATTTCATCAAAACTATTGCCATCGATATCCTTTCGAACGAGATTCTTTGAAGGTAGTCGACTGTCGTGGAGGGTACGACGGGGGAGTGTGCAGCAAGGGCAGTGCATGCGGTTACTGGATGCAGGTTGGCTATCTCAACATGTCCTCACGGGCGTCTCGGCATGGAGTGTGTTCTTCACGATACTCCCCCTACCCGACCTCTTCCTCTCTACATTATCATGCTGACACACCGTTGATTTGGAGAGACGCTGCTGCTGCGGCCTGGCTGGAGCCAGGCGCCACGATCACCGAATGTGAGTTGTCCGCTGCCGAAGCATTGACACGTGCCATACGCATACAGCTACAGCAATTTGATGACAGTGATTTTGCTTCTTGATGATGTTATCCCTACGCCCTCCTGGGCTCGGGAATCGTCTTCAAGTTTAGCAATGTTATATGACACCTCAGCCCGCCTCCGTGGGTAGGTGCTCGTTTCACTGCTGCTCAGTTGCCAGGCTGCGTAGCTGACACGGGCTGCGCTGAAGACCAGCGCCTCGCCAGCCCGCGTAAACACAAAAACCAGGTTGACGGTTTACCGCCGGCGCCCAGTTCCGGCGCGCTGGAGAGCTAGTTGGCTTGAAAAAAGAACTGAACTTTTCACAACTTTTGGTCGGTTGAAAATTTTGTTCTCGGAATTCAACAATTCGTTTGTGCTCTAGTATTTTTTGCCGTGATATTCGATCTTATTCCCGCTCGTCATCTTGATCTCAGCTCGATCGGGTGTCTTTTACTGCAGAAAGCACACTGGCGGGATCGGCCGTTTCGAGTCATCTTGATACGCGTTGTCGGTATTTTGTACTTAACTCGAGCTGTGGGGGACAGCGACAGAGCTGGTAAGCACAGCTAATTGATGTAGAATGATTAGGTGCGTTCCCCTGTTGAATCCAGAGCTCTAAACTCGGTTTGCTAGCCGAGCTAGATCCGCAAACCTATTCGTATTATTCAAGTCATCTTGATTCGCACTGTCGGTATTCTGAACTTAACTCGAGATATAGGACAGCTACAGAGCTGGTAAGCACGCCTGATCGACTCAGAACCATCAGGCGCGTTCGGCTGGTCCAACCAGATGTCTGAACTCGGTCTGCTAGCCGACCAGCCAGGTCCGTAAACCTATTCGTATTATTTGAATAATCTTGATAGGCGCTCTCGGTTTGCTCTACTTAACTCGAGCTATAGGACAGCTACAGGGCTGATAGTTACAGAAACCGATTCAGAATCATCAGTCGCGTTTGTCTGTCGACTCCAGAGATCTGAACTCGGTCTGCTGCGCGATCCAGAATACCTCGTAGAGCTCTTCGGCATCCATGAGCTAGAGGAATTCGGGCGCGGGGTGGAGCTAGTTGGCCCACCCGGCCGAGGCGGACAATGTGACAACTTTTGGGTGGTTTTGCGAATTTTTGAAAGATATTTGACAATTCATTTTGAGAAAGCAGATTTTTCGCACCTGTAAACGAATATGAGGGCCTCCCTGTCTTAATATGAGCTTCCTAGGCGCACTTTTACTATCAAAACACTTGGCGCAACCATCTTCGTATCGACATGAAAAAAATCATGTCTTCTCTTTTTCGAGAAATGCTTCCAGAAGCCCTCTCTTTTGATGCTGAGCACTCCTACGCGTGCTAGGAGCTCTACGAGGTTCCCGGCGGTGACCAGGTTGACGGTTCACCGCCGGCGCCAGTCACGAACCTGTTCGTATTCTTCCAGTCATCTTGAGAGCTACTGTCGGTTCGGAGACATCAGACGCGTCCGTCTGTCGCATTCAGAGGTCTTAACTGGGTCTGATACTCGAGTTGGGATGAAAAACTATTTGTTCTCTGCAATTTTTCTCGACATTATATGTTGTACCTCGTAGAGCTCTTCGGCATCGATGAGCTAGAGGAATTCTGGCGCGGGGTGGAGCTAGTTGGCCCACCCGGCCGAGGCGGACAATGTGACAACTTTTGGGTGGTTTTGCATTTTTTTGAAAGATATTTGGCAATTCATTTTAAGAAAGCAGATTTTTCGCACCTGTGAACGAATATGAGGGCCTCTCTCTCTTAATATGAGCTCTGTAGGCGCACTTTTACTATCAAAACACTTGGCGAAACCATCTTCATCTCGACACGAAAAAAAATTTTCCTTTTTCGAGAAATGCTTCGAGAAGCTCTCTCTTTCGAGTCTGAGCACTTTCACGCGTGCTAGGAGCTCTACGAGGTTTCCGGCGGTGACCAGGTTGACGGTTCACCGCCGGCGCCAGTCAGGAAGCTCTACGAGTCCCCCCGGCTCAAGACATCTCGGCTCCAGGGCTCCAGGACCCCACTGGGGCTCAGGGGGTGCCGGCGTCGCGGGGAGACGGCGCGGCAGCCATCGCTGCCATCGACGGGTACGGCATCTTCGAGGTCAGCTAGGCTGCTTTCTTTGTTTGCTGCGCTTGTTATCTTTTGTTGTACGTGCGTGACGACGGACGGATGCGACTTTTCGGTTCTGGCGAGAAGGTTTCAGCTGGAGGATATATCACCGACAGTGCCATATTTGCAGTACTCACAGGATTACGGTCAAAAGCCAG
Source organism: Prorocentrum cordatum (assembly GCA_963575745.1). NCBI lineage: Eukaryota > Dinophyceae > Prorocentrales > Prorocentraceae > Prorocentrum > Prorocentrum cordatum. The sequence continues at coordinate 64,701 of CAUYUJ010003952.1, forward strand.
ATACTGCTGTCGAGCGAGCTTCTCGTAAAAGACAACTTCAGGATATTGAGAAGAGCCCAGGTGACTACCCATTGGACGGAAGATTGAATACTGCCGACTCTACTCCAGATTGTGAATCTGCTGTACGTCTCAGTGAACGGACGGTGACACGACAGTGGTTGCACTCGTGGGGATGCGGACTTCAGTGTATCGACACACTGCCCGAGCATGCAGATAACATGACGGTGGATGGCGAAGCCCCCCCTGTGAAGCGTAGTCGTGAGGAGGTTCTGGCTGAAAGGAAGGCCGCCTTGGAGGGGAAGGATGGGATGCAGAGTTTACTATTGCAGATGATGCACAAGATGGATGATAACACTGAAAGGATCCAGGATGCCATAGGAGTTCAGGGGACCAAAATCGACGACGTTCAGGCCCAGGTCCAGAAGCAGGGTGTTACGATTTCTAATTTGGAGACGAGCGTTCAAGGGCTTGAGAATAAACATAATCGACTCGAGACGATCGTCCAGGGGCTCCAGGGACAGGTTCGTGCGGGTTCAGTTGCCAGTGACGCTTCGACGAGGCCCGAGAATACCAGGACGGGAAGATACCAGGCTCCTGGAACCACCTACTTCTCTCCAACGTATGTTGAACGCAAGGGATGGGTCACCAACTGGAGTGACAGGGATAGGAGGTCGCAGGAAATGCTCATGTGGGAGGATGTGAAGGTGCTCATAGATAACATTACAAATCATTGTCTTTCGGAGGATGATCGTGTGCACGTGTGTGTTGACGGTGCTGAGCGCATTAACGCTGGCCGTTACATGTTCGGATCGGCCAAAATCAAATTCAAGCCAGGAACCGACAGGGATATTATCTGGAGGGTCAAACGGTGCATCGACCTTGTGACGGTACCCCCTGCTAAACGCCCCGCGCCTCCTCCAGGAATCCAGATCGCTGCACCACAGTGCCTCATTGAGAATATGAAGCAGGTTATCAACCCTGAGTCGATCAAAGTCAGTGTCGAATGCCCAGAGTGGAAGAGGGACCACGTGAAGGCGGTGGGGAGATTCTGCGGCACTATTCGGAGCATGTGTACACAGATTGGTATCGAGGTTATCGCTGTGCGAGGGGAAATGGGACCGCCCAAGTCGACCATGTGGACAGTGCCCACGACGGCCGCTCCTAGGCCGATGCTTCTGGCCGAGTTTACCACGACGCGGGCGACATGGGAGGTGTCGAGTGAGACCGTCGACAGGTTGCACCAACTCATACCTGCGTTTAAAGACGAAGGCTGATATCGAGACGGAAGTCAACGGGAGGGTGTGACGACGACGACGCCGGTAGCTGGAACCTCAATCGGGCGGGGTCGGCCAATTTCAAGGGGAATGAGATTCTGAGGTGCCTGTCAATGCGGGATTGCATCTGGGGTGTCCAGGAATGCCAGAATCTTTTTGGAGGCAAATTCGATGCATATATCAGACGGTGTGGTCTATCATATCGTGTGAGTTGTGGCGGTAAGTGTGGGTTATTATTTAACAAAGAGTGGAGTACGTGTGTGCGTGAATCAATATGTCAATATGGACGGTTCTGTGTGGTGGTCTTTGGTAGTGGAAGTGCACCTGTGATAGTTGCCTCTGCGTATCTTCCTGACCCCGGCGTCGAGAACGCCGTAGATGTGCAGTGCGTGGTGTTGGACGCGCTCGAGTCAGTTATTCCCACTCTGCGCAGCCGCTGGAAGGGGGCGACTGTCTCTGTGCTGCTCGACGCCAACGTTGAGCTATCCCCATCAACTCAGCTGCAGTGCTCACGCACTGGGACTGTCTATGAGGCGGTGGGAAGTGCTACCAAGGAGGAGAGGAGGACTTGCGAGGAGGGAGGTGCACAGCGGGTGAGGAGGGACGTGCGACAACAGTTGCGCGAGCGTGTTCTTTGCTTTCTAGGGCGCCTGGGGATGAAGGCTGCCAATTCGTTCTTGCCACGACGACTACACACATGGGAGAGCTACGGAGTATCTCGGTGGGGGACGTGTAAGAAGGTTCTTGATTGCATTTTTGTTCCCAGGACGTGGGGGATCGATGAGATGACGGTCGAAACGATCATGAGTAATGGGGGGAAGACAAATCGTAGTCGTCTCAGCGACCATGGCCTGCTTCAGGGGACTTTTAGTGACACAGGTGCTGAGCTGGTCAAACGTAGTATCCCGACGGCAGCTCGTGAAAAGAGTTTGGTGGGTTATAAGACGGTGAATTGGGGGGACCTCAATATGGCGCGAAAGGAAATCGATCGGGTCTTGGGAGATGCCAATACTACTTGTTCTCCAGGGGACCTTGTGTCGACCACTATTCGGGCCTGTACTGAGCAGGAGGATATCAAATTCACGACTGCCACCACGGGACGGGGACTACCGCCAATTAGGCCTGCAGGTCTCACGGCCTGCCAGGAGATTTTGCGACGGAAGCCTCTGCCAGCGTCAGTGGATGTGCCCAGCTTGCGCAGACGTGCCAACGGACTGCGGAGGGAGTATCGTGCGGCGTTTGCCGCGTGGACCTCTCCTGCCTCCAGGCGCAAAGAGCGTCATGGTATCAAGCACCTCATTGTGCAGGGACGGATATCTGAGGACAGGGAGGAGTGGGTGGAGGAGATCAGAGCACATACCAGACAGAAGTATACTTCGGAGGAGGTCAGAGGAAGGGATATGGCGATGTTGGAGGAGTTGAGGAGGGATGCACAACAGAACCTATGTGACGGGTACTGCACTGAGGGACTGACAATGGCGGTGGTATGCCAGGCACGGTCACGTCTCAAGTCCAAGCGTGCCACCGGCCCCGACAGGCTGCCTTGTGAAATCCTCAAGGCATTGCCGTGGGCGACTTTGCGTGGCGTTGCTCGGATGTTTGATGAGATATTTCGCTTGGCGCGGCAGTATCCGCAGGATTGGAGGCAGATTTTGATCGCCTTCATGCCCAAGCTGCCGAGCTTGACATCGCTGACAGATGCGCGGTACCTCTGTCTGCAAAACAGTCTCAGCCGTTGGTATTCCGCATGCGTGGTGATCTTGGTCGAACAATTTGTGTCTCGGGCTGGCCTCATGGGACCCCTGGGCATCTACGGCTTCCAGGAGGGACGTAAGACGGTGGAAATTGTGGGGGCCCTCAAGGCTCTGGCTCAACACGGGGACATCTGGGGAAAAGATCAGACGGTCCATATAGCTAACGCCGATATCAAACAAGCGTTCGACCACTGCAGCCTTCTAAACGCCAAACGAGCTATGTGCCATGCCAATATTCCTGCCTATCTCCAGTATGCTTTGCTATCACCGCTGGTTTGCACTACGGGGTCTTTAGTTGTCGAGGGTATGGCCATTCACGACATCAACTGGGACGTCTGCATACGGACGGGCGGCCCTGAGGGGCCTCTTCTATTTAATCTTATCATTTGTGCCATGTGGGGACCTATATTTCGGGATTGGGACAGTAGAGGTGTGGGGTATGTGCTGGAGGGCGTCTGTGGTGAGTATGAGCGACGGACAACTGTGAACCACTTTGTGTGGGCGGACAACTGCTACCTTGTCTCTGCCTCCTCAACTATGTTGGATCAGATGATGCACGATCTAACACTACCACTACATGACTGGGGGATGAGATGGAAGGATAGCAGCCTGTTGTACATGACATGTGGGGAGAATGCTAAAGTGGACGGTGACGGACATATACTTACCAGCGAGGATTTGTGTATACCTGCGTGCTCGAGATATCAGGGCTTTAGACTTCGACGTGTTTGCAGTATGAAAGTATTGGGTCATGAGATTTTCTCCACATACTTAGTGCCCGCTCATCCTGATGTTGAATATCGCATCAAGGAGGCTCGAGCTTGTTTCATTGGACAGTCGAATTTCTTTCGTAACAGAGCGGTAGCTGTTCGTGATAAGTTTTGTCGTTATCAAGACAAGGTGCAGAGTATGGCGTTGTATTGTCTAGAGACATGTACTGCGGATGCTTCCTCGCTACACATGCTCAATGCCTTCGAGGGATGGTGTTTGTGCCGTATGTTTCGACGGCCGAGGAGAGAGGAGGAGACTATGGCGGACTGGAACCGACGACGGTACCACGAGGCCAGAGAGCAATTTCGATCTTATGGATTTGCGAGTTTGGTGCAGAGATTTCTTCGTATGGTGTGGAACTCCGCGAAGGATGCTGCTGATTTCATTTCTATGATGTGTACTGCTTCTCATGAGGAAATATCTTCGACGCAACGTACGTGGAGAGATCACCACATGACTACGGTTGCGTATGGCCCACTGTGGGACAGACTCAGGACGGATGCGTCTGAGTGCTTGCGGGGTATGTTTCACTTCCAAGAGGCTTCGCAGCTAAAAAGGAGACATGTTAGTTCAGGTCGAGCTGTCGGCCAGAGATGCTGGCTATTTTCTTTCTGCGAATTTTACGGACTCAAATGGTGGGAGTCCTTTGTGCCGACAGATGCTGCGTATGTTCAGTTCTGCGAACACATGTGTACACGGACGATGCTGAGTTATTTTCAGAAAAGAAAAGGGTACGGTACAACAGGTGGGGCCCCGCAGGAGGTACTTACTATCACACAAAACGACCTACGCACCTATGGGGCCCAAGAGGGTACTGCGGCTTTCAACGACAAACTGGCCAAACGTATTGCGTTACAAAATATGAAGGAGGTTGAGTACGACCTCGACTCATTTGGGATCCCTGTGTATATTTCTGGGGACAGTCTTCTGGTGGTGTCTTGGCTGCAGGGTGTCTGGAGGGTGATAGATCGTACGTATCAAGATAGGATCAACAGAATGATAAACCAACTCGACAACATGTGTCAAAGATATGGAATTAGGCCCGCCTGTCACGGGAGGGAAATTATTGACCACACATATAGGGAATGGAACACACGTGCAGATGTACTCACTCATACGGCCCGCGTCGGGCCACCAGTGATTCGAGATAGGAAAGGGCTTCACGCCCCTCAGTTACAACAGGTGTTTCGCGTTTGTGCCATCAGAGCTGGATTCGATGGTGGTGTCTCTTGCGACGGCGTGTGAGTCGGGTGCTGGATAGATGTTGGACGGGTATCGAGGCTCTCAAGGCAGCCACTCAGCCATGAGATTATTTGGACGGAGGTGTACAGTGCGGCACTCTCGATTGATCCAACTTCAACAGTGACTGATGCCGAGGTCTCGGCCGTTGAGCATACGATTATGATCTTGCCGCGGGTTGTACAAGCGTATTTCGGACAGGATATGATGTGATTTTGATTGTGCTCACTCACGCCATGCCCTCGTTTGTCGTGTGTGTGTGCTTGACCTCTCATCCTCCTAATAAGAGTTGGCTTTCGCTTCTGATCGTTTGGATCGGTGAGGCTTCCGCCTACTCCCGATGCGCCCGCTCCTTGCTTCCGACTAGGCTGGAAAGCCTGCACAGTCGACCGCAAAGTCCGCAAATAAAGGTTGACGGTTTACCGCCGGCGCCCAGTAATACCTCGTAGAGCTCGTCGGTATCGATGAGCTAGAGGAATTCCGGCGCGAGGTGGAGCTAGTACCTCGTAGAGCTCTTCGGCATCGATGAGCTAGAGGAATTCGGGCGCGGGGTGGAGCTAGTAACTCGTAGAGCTCCCCTTAGCAAGTAACTCGTAGAGCTTCCCTTAGCAAGTTATTGCTGGAAGCTAAGAGTAATTCCGGCGCGCTGGAGAGCTAGTTGACTCGAAAAAAAAGAACTGAACTGACTCGTAGAGCTTCCCCAAGCTAGTCGCTGGAAGCTTAAGAGTAATTCCGGAGCGCTCGAGAGCTAGTTGGCTCGAAAAAAAAGAACTGAACTTTTCACAACTTTTGGTCGGTTGAAAATTTTGTTCTCGAAATTCAACAATTCGTTTATGCTCTAGTATTTTTCCCCGTGATATTCGATCTTATTCCCGCTCATCATCTTGATATCAGCTCAATCGGGTACCTTTTACTGCCAAAAAGCACACTGGCGGGATCGGCCGTTTCGAGTCATCTTGATACGCGTTGTCGGTATGTTGTACTTAACTCGAGCTGCAGGACAGCTACAGAGCTGGTAAGCACAGCTATCGCATTCAGAATTATCAGGCGCGTTCGCCTGTTGAATCCAGAGGTCTGAACTCGGTCTGCTAGCCGAGCTAGGTCCGCAAATCTATTCGTATTATTGGAGTCATCTTGACAGACGCTCTCAGTTTTCTGTATTTAACTCGAGCTGTAGGGCAGCTACAGGGCTCATTGTCACAGATATCGATGGGAAAACATCAGTCGCGTTCGTCTATTCAACCAAGAGCTCTGAACTCGGCCTGCTGCCTGAGCTAGGTTCGCGAAACTATTTGTATTGTCCGAATCATCTTGAGAAGTGCTCTCGATTTTCTGCACTCAACTCGTGCTGGGCAGGGCTACAGTGCTGCGGGTCACAGATACCGATTTGCACACATCAGGCGCGTCTGTCTGTCGATTCCAGAGCTTGGAACTCGGTCTGCTGCTCAAACTAGGTCCGCGAAACTATTCTATTATTCGAGTCGATACTGTCGGTTTTCTGCACTTAACTCGGGCTGTAGGGGGGCTGCAGGGCTGGGAATCACATGAGTGGATTCGCAGACATCAGACGCGCCCGCCTGTCGCATTCAGAGGTCTGAACTCGGTTCGATACTCGAACTGGATTGCGAAACTGTTTGTTTTTTTCTTAGAGTCATCTTGAGAGGTGTGAAATCGCTTGGGCTGAAAAACTGGTCGTCCTTTGGAGTTTTTTTCCACGCTATATACTGTCAGGAAGCTCTACGAGTCCCGGCGGTAAGAAAGGTTGACGGTTTACCGTCGGCGCCCAGTTTTCACAACTTTGGCTCGGTTGAAAATTTTGTTATCGAAATTCAACAATTCGTTTCAGCTCTACTATTTTTTCCCGTGATATTCGATCTTATTCCCGCTCGCCATCTCGATCTCAGCTCGATCGGCTGAATATTACTATCGAAAAGCACTGTGGCGGGATCGGCCGTTCCGAGTCATCTTGTCACGCGATGTCGGGTTTCTCAAGATAACTCGAGCTTCAGGACAGCTAAAGAGCTGGTAAGCACAGCTAATCGATCCAGAATGATCAGGTGCGTTTGGCTGTTCAAGTCAGAGGTCGGAATTCGGTCTGCTAGCCGAGCTAGGTGCGCAAACCTGTTCGTATTATTCGAGTCATCTTGACAGGCGATGCTGTCGGTTCTCTGCACTAAACTCGGGCTCTAGGGGGGCTGCAGAGCTGGTAATCACTGGAATCGATTCGAAGACATCAGGAGCGTTCGCCTGCGGAATCCAGAGCTCCAAACTCGGTCTGTTGCCCGAACTGGGTTCGCGAAACTATTCGTATTGTTCGAGTCATCCTGAGAGGTGCTGTCGGTTTCCTGCACTTAACTCGGCTGCAGGGGGCTTCAGGGCTGGTAATCACAGGGATCGATTCGAAGAGGTGAGACGCGTCCGCCTGTCGCATGAAGAGGTCTGAACTCGGTTTGATACTCGAACTAGGTTTGCCAAACTATTCGTATTGTTCGAGTCATCTTGAGAGATGCTGTCGATTTACGCACGTAACTCGGGCTGTAGGAGAGCCAGAGAGCTCGTGCAGAAGACAATCTAGAAGCATCGGGGGCGTTTGGCTGTTGTATCCGAGAGGTCTCAAATTGCCTGGGCTGAAAAACTATTTTTTCTGTGTAATTTCTTTCGACATTATATGTTGTCAGGAAGCTCTACGAGTCCCCCGGCGGTAACAAAGGTTGACGGCTTACCGCCGGCGCCCAGTTATTGCTGGAAGCTAAGAGTAATTCCGGCGCGCTGGAGAGCTAGTTGGCAAGAAAAATCTCGACGGAACTTTTGGTGACTTTTGGTCGGTTGAACATTTTGTTCTCGAAGTTCAACAATTCGTTAGAGCTCCAGTATTTTTTCCCGTGATATTCGATCTTATTCACGCTCGCCGTCTTGATCTCAGCTCGATCGCGTGAATATTACTATCGAAAAACACTCTGGCGGGATCGGCCGTTTTAAGTCCTCTTGGTATGCGCTGACGGTTTTCTGAACATAACTCGAGCTCTAGGGCAGCTACAGACCTGGTAAGCACAGCTAATGCATGCAGAATGATCAGGCGCGTTCGCCTGTTGAACCCAGAGGTCTGAACTCGGTCTGCTAGCCGAGCTAGGTCCGCAAACCTGTTCGTATTAGTCGAGTCATCTTGACATAAACTCTCGGTTTTCTACACTTAACTCGAGCTGTAGGACAGCTACAGAGCTGATATTTACATGCATCAATCCAGAATCATCAGTTGCGTTTGTCTGTCGAATCCAGAGCTCTGAACTCGGTCTCCTGCCCGATCTAGAATCGCGAAACTATTCGTATCGTTCGAGTCGCTTGCGAGATGCTGTCGGTTATCTGGACTTAACTCGGGCTGTAGGGGGGCTGCATGGCTGGTAATCACTGGAATCGATTTGAAGACATCAGGGGCGTCCGCCTGTCGAATAAAGAGCCCTGAACTCTGTCTGCTGCCCGAACTAGGTCCGCGAAACTATTCCTATTGTTCGAGTCATCCTGGGAGGTGCTGTCGGTTTTCTGCACTTAACTCGGGCTGTAGGGGGGCTGCAGGGCTGGTAATGACAGGAGTCGATTCGCAGACATCAGACGCGTTCGTCTGTCGCACTCAGAGGTCAAAAACTATTGACTAGAAGTCAGATTGTTGGTAAGTGCTGTCTGTTTTCTCAACTCAAGTCGAGCTAGGAAGCTCTACGAGTCTCCTGGCGGTAACCAAGGTTGACGGTTTACCGCCGGCGCCCAGTTGGCCGACCCGGCCCCGACGGACAATGTGCGAACTTCGGGTCGGTTGGACGAACTTTGTTAGAGATTTGAGCATTCGTTTTAACAACCGGTATTTTTCGCACCTGCAGTGGGTTGTGCCGCGTCTCCCAACGAATTTTCAGGTCCGTAGCTGTTGTATAACTCGTAGAGCTTCCCCTAGCAAGCTATTGCTGGAAGCTAAGAGTAATTCCGGGGCGCTGGAGAGCTAGTTGGCAAGACAAATCTCGACGGACCTTTTGGTGACTTTTGGTCGGTTGAAATTTTTTTCTCGAAATTCAACAATTCGTTAGAGCTCCAGTATTTTTTCCAGTGATATTCGATCTTATTCCCGCTCGCCATCTTGATCGCAGCTCGATCGGGTACCTTTTACTGCCAAAAAGCGCTCCGGCGGGATCGGCCGTTTCGAGTCATCTTGACACGCGGTGACGGTTTTCTCAAGAACTCGAGGGTCAGCACAGCCTATGGATTCAGAATGATCAGGCGCGTTCGCCTGTTGAACCCAGAGGTCTGAACTCGGTCTGCTAGCCGAGCTAGGTCTGCAAATCTATTCGTATTATTCGAGTCATCTTGACAGACGCTCTCGATTTTCTGTACTTAACTCGAGCTACAGCACAGCTACAGAGATGATACGTACAGAATCCGATCCAGAATCATCAGTTGCGTTTGTCTGTTGACTCAAGAGCTCTGAACTCGGGCTGCTGCCCAATCTAGAGTTCGAAAACTAGTCGTATCGTT